>WOVY01000665.1:0-30000 GCA_013436015.1 Rhipicephalus annulatus
TCGACTCTCCAGCCATGGGTGATAACTGGTGACTTCAATGCCCACCACTACTTATGGGGAGCTCCAGGGTAAACACTAGAGGTAGACAGTTAGTGTCTTTCGTTTCTGAATGTGAACTTATCCTCGTGAATGACGGCAGCCCTATTATCTGCGCGGATCGCCTATAGCAGTTGCCTGGACCTCACTTTCGTCTCACGCTCGTTCACACGCAGAGTGCACTGGTTTTCGGATTGGAAACAAGGGGTAGTGACCACATCCAAACATACTTGAAGATTGACGGCTTTCCAAGTCTCAAGTCCTCCAGAGCCGTCCAGTGCACCGATTGGCAAAAATACTAGTTAATCATGGAAGACTATGTTGGCAACCTCACCTTTCAACCTCGAGGACGCAATAAAGAGTGTCCTACAGTCAACGACGCGTTCGCTTCCAATGAGCTCATCTCGCACTGATATGGACATTGATCTCGAGAAACTCCGAGCGATTCGTCGTCGTGCAGAACGACGTTATAGACGCACGAGGTCACTTGATGATCTGAGAGTGGCCAGGCACACAAAAGAAAATACAGCGTCACATGGACAGTTGGACAAGCAACGATGGGTATCTTTTTGCGAGTCTTTGGATCCCAGAAAGCCTCTGTCACTAATCTGGCGAACTGTCCGGGGTCTTTGTACAGCCATTACTCAGCGCTACCAATTAAAATCTCTGGCACTTCACTACGCTGCGAAGAGATTGATGTCGCAGATTCCTTCTGTCGAAGGATTGCCTGTGACTCAAATTCAACTGGGACAAGACGCCCGATTTTTCTGTACCTTCATGTGATCCCCGAATGGAGATTTCGTTTTCAATGGACGAACTAAAAGCTGCGCTTGCTTTGTGCAGACGTTCTTCAGCGCCAGGACCTGACGGCATCACTTACCGCGCTCTGTGTCACCTAGGAGATCAAGCTCGGCAGCACTCTTGCAGCTGTACAACGACTCCTGGCAAACTGGCATTGTTCCACAGGAATGGAAGTCAAGTCGCCTGATTCCACTTCTCAAAGCCGGCAAGTCACCCTTGGACATTTCCTCTTACCGCCCGATTGCCCTCGCGAGCTCTGTGGGAAAAGTTATGGAAAGGATGATTTTAACGCGTCTGGAATGGTACTAGAGTTCTACGAAAATATCCAGATGCCATGTCGGGGTTTAGACGAGGTCGCTCGTAAATTGACAATGTAGTTGACTTGGTGACATATGTAGAACACCAGAAGGCCTGCAAACGGTTATCTGCTGCTTTGTTTCTTGACGTTAAAGGGGCTTACGACAATGTCACCCACGAAGCCATTCTCAGCGCACTAGAAGGAGTGGGACTCGGTGGCAGGATATTACGTGGGTTCAGAGCTACCTACAGAATAGATCATTTCACGTGCAGACAGAGAATGGCCCGACACACGAGTATTACTGCAGCCGAGGAGTCCCGCAAGGCGGAGTGCAAGCCCGACGCTGTTCAACCAAACACTCATTGAACTAGTTGGCAAGCAACCAAGCAGTGTACGACTTTCCATTTATGCTGATGACATCTGTGTGCGGACATCAGGTGTGACTCGACTTCAACTTCGCGCTCGACTTCAGAAGGCAGCATCAGTGACATCGTACCACTTACGCAAACAAGGCTTGAAATCGCAAGTGAGAAGTGTGCAGTCGTGGCCTTCACCAGAAAACCAATGTCCGCTTACGGCATATCAATAACGGGCAGTTGGTATCATACAGCCGGAGTCACAGGTTCTGGGAGTCGTAATCGACCGAAACCTGTCTTGGACACCCCACGTAAACTACGTGAAAAAGCGGCTGACTGCCATTTGTCACTTATTCAGGTTTCTTGCTGGAAAAAATTGGGGAATGTCTGTCGAGTCTATGTTAAAGCTGTACAAGGTATTATTTACGGATTCCTGCGGTATAGCCTACCTGTTATATCTAACACGTGCAAAACGAACCTGCGCACAATCCAAAATATTCAAGCCCAGCGCTTAGGATATGCCTTGGTTTACCCCGCTGCGCATCGACAGCTGAAACAATTGCCATTGCACAGGACTACTCGATCATGACGCACATCACCATTGAAACGATGCGTACGTACCTCAGACAACATGCAAGGAATTCTTCCTACCACTTGGCAACCCTTGCTACTGAGAGGCCCCGCACGAAATTTAGTGCAATTGTCTGTGCTCATCGTGCGTCGTTTACGTCAGTTTTACGCCTGCAGAGAAACTGGTGTATCCTCCGTGGTGCCTGACACTTCCACAAGTACGTGTTTCAATTCCAGGAATACAGAAAAAATCAAATTTGCCTTCATCAGCCCTAAAACAATTGAGCTTGAGCCATCTGCACGAAATGTACAACAACCACGTGCACACATACACCGATGGTTCAACCACAGCATCTGGTTCTGGTGGTGCGGTGGTGATTCCAGCTAGAGGAATCACTCTGCGAATCAGGCTGTCACACGTCACTACGTCCACAGCGGCAGAACTTGCGGCTTTGCGTGGCGCCATAGAGTACATCAAATCCCAAAGACCGAGTAAATGGGCTGTGTTTTCCGACTCAAAACCAGCCCTACAGAGCATGCAGTCAGTCCTTCGACGAGGTTGCCATGAACAATTAACTTACGAAGTTGTCAAGCTCGTTCACCACGTCACAGAAACAGGCCACGAGGTCAAGTTTCAGTGGCTTCCTGGCCATTGTGGGATTAGTGGCAATGATTCTGCAGACAAACGCGGCTCGCACATCGCACCAAGAAGAACACACCTTCCGATTCCTTTGTCAAGGACTGACGCTGCACAGCAACTTCGTCACCTGGCACGTAGTCTGAGTCTGCAGGAGTGGAACACCCCAAGCATAAGACATACGAGACTATACCAAATAAACCCTCGACTGGAACTTCGACCTCCATCCGGACTTCGTCGACGTGAAGCTTCACTTCTTTGTCGCCTTTGGTGGGGGTTGCCTTCACAAAAGCATATAGAAACCTCACCGGACTGACCGACAATGCGAAATGCGACGTCTGCTGCACCAAGAGGACATCGACCATCTAATATGCCATTGCCTCGATTTGCCTCTGAAAGACAGAAGCTTTCGGACACATTGCGACAATTGGACGATCGGCCACTCTCTGTGCAGATGCTACTAGAACACCGTCATCGCCTTTCATCGGCTCAAAAAGCAGTCAAAGCTGTCTTGTGCTTTTTGAGGACTACAGGCCTATGTGACCAACTTTACTTTTGTGTAGTGGTGCCACCGCTGTATACGCGCCAGCTGATTGACTGCCAATCCTCCTTTTTCTCTCTCTCTTTCTCTTCTTCTTTCCTCTCTCTCTCTCATCTTTATGCCCCTTCCTATTCCCCAGCGTAGGGTAGCAAACCGGGCATGTGCCTGGTTAACCTCCCTGCCTTCCCTCTTGTTGTTTACCCCCCCCCCTAAATCGTCGAGCATTTGTTCTAAACCCACGAAGTACACGAAATTGTGAACAAACTTTCTCTAAACACAGACACTTGCCAAAGTGGGCAGTTCCACCACGGCTTCACTTGGACAGCTTGTGACTCCCCCCATGGTAGAATGTGTATAGAGCTCTAAAGTGTTCCCAACTTATTCTGAACATAGACCCGGGCCAGGCCCAGGCGTAAGCTTTGTCGATGTGGCCTCATTTAAGTGTGAGGCTCAAGGGACGGCTCTCAAGCTCTCCCATTGTAGAGTACCAGAGTACTCAAAAGGGCTAACCGCTTTTTATAAACACACAGTATGGGACTTGCCACGTTTTGTAATGTGTATACCACTCTAAAAAAATGGAGTATTCGGGGAGTGTTTCTGACTACTCAACCATAATCGTCCTGTGCTCTCCGAGTAAATTCCTCGCGCTATCATTACGGCTTCCAGTAGTTCGCGGTCGCGAAATGCGCGCGTGTTATCAGTGTGGGCACAGGAATTCCCGACAGGGAAGTGGCCAGCGCCGGGTTTACAAGAAAGGAAGCGGGAACAAGTCAGAAACGATTATTGTTGTGTAGCAGAACTACTCGCTGAATACTCCATTTTTTTATTAGAGTGAAGATTAATCACGTATCCACTACCACATAGTGATGTTAGCTATGGCACACAAATGTGCCATTGGGTATGTAGCCTTATCTCTAGAATGTTATGAAAATTTTGCATTTATTACACTATGTAATGTTAAGTTTGGCCTGGAAATTCAACTGGGCAGACGCCATGGGGCGCAAGCCGTTCTACTGGAGAGGCTCGTAATCCCTTCGGCGCCCAGTCTGACGGACGCTGTCAGCAGCGTGACTGATGGCCTCGTCGACTCGTCGGGCGACAGGAGGGCTAGCGTGGCCGGCGCCGGAGCTGACAGAGGAGCGGCGCTCCCTTTTGATTCCCAATCACCAAGCCGACTGGCCGACTGCCTATGCTCGTCAGGCATTGTACGTGCTAGCCGGAGGACGAGACGTCGTGTCGCCAAGATGCCGTTAACCATTCGAGAGAGACCAACAAAGACAGCATCTTCCTGGAGGAGACCGACGGCCACCGCAAATCACCCCGCTAATTGAGCGAAGAAAAATCGGCTGACCCTTTGAAGTATGCGGCCAGGATAGTGGGAACTCTCGAGTAGCGGCACACACACGACGAGGAAGAGCCCTGCTGGCGCCACCACAGTGCAGTGTTCACGTGGACCGTGCATGCTCGCCCCCTCACCTGTGTGTGCGTGATTGGTGTTCGACTCAGAAAGGAGGAGCCCGACAGGGCATAAAACGACGCGGGAGAGTGCTGGACGGCGCTCTGAACCTGGCTCTGAACTATGTAACGTTCAACCACCACGCTCGTGGTTTGTGAAACCACTATCCTTTCTTTCTGTAAATATGTGTAAATAGTACCATAAACCATGTTCTGTTTTCGTATCCTTCAGCGACCAGCTTCCTTCCTTTGCGACCTGAACAACTGATGGCAGCGGTGGGATGCCATCAGTCAGCGACCTTCCTTCCTTCCCACATCTTACAGTAAACAAACTTGTTTCCACACATTCAGTTAGCAGACGCCCGTGCCTTGAAGACGACCCTCAGTGTCCTACAGTTAAAGCAGTATTGTCCAGCAAGGCGCCTAGCGTCTTACTTCTTAGGGATTCTAGGGACAGGAGTCCTTAGAATCCCCTGCTGTTTCAGAGAAAATTGAGCGCTAGCAGGTGAACCAAGCCGAGGCCGGAAGGAACCAGTAGCCAACTCTGACGTAACGTACAATATTGTAATAGAGCATTTGGCTGCAGGTTCTCTCCAAGAAAGAGGAGTTTCTAAAAGGTGGTTCGTACGCTTTTGCGCAAACGTTGTCAATAGTAGAGTGTGACCTATCATATGGCCTTGAGTTACTAGGCCCTACACACGCACGTCCCCTGACTTTTCTTTGTGTGCGACACTGACACGAATATGTAAAGCAGTGGCTAATTGTACTTTGTCGAACCAGTGAAATAAGGAAGACTGACTGCCTATCAACTGTGACCCTCTTGTGAATCATCGTATGTAACCACGTGACGCGAATAGAAAAAAAACATGTTTGTATGACTCATTCGATGCCGTGGGGTTTGTACTCTGAACTGTGTTCTTCAAATGTCTAACGGTTTTCCACGCCTATCGGTGAGAAAATTGACCGATCTTTCCTGACATAAAATGTATCACCAATATTAAAGGTGTCATCCCATGGCGCCTAGAGAGTTTGCTTACAACTTTAAAAATGGAAGCCGTGTTATTGTCATTCGCTCGTACTGCCTTATAATAAAGCGAAACGTCTCAGATTGCTCTAAATGCATTGGAAAATCGACCAGTGGTGTCAGCAAGGGGCATGCAAAAGAGCACTCATCATGCGGTGACATCAGCGGACACTAAGTAACAACGCAGGTGGCCAAAACTTGTGACATCACGTAAAGCACGTTACGTGATGTCACAATTGACCAAACGAAGGTGCGATGACGTATGATTAGTTCACAGTCCGGTATCTTCTTTTTGATGGTTGGGCTGATCGATAAGGCATTATATATATATATATATATATATATATATATATATATATATATTGAACAGGGGGTTTATTGACGACTGTTGCGACGGTGGTCCTACGAAGAACACGATCGTGCAAGAGCAACGGTCAAGCAGATGCCGGCGATGATCAGCCACGAGCAGAGCGAGCCAAGCCCAGCACCCAGTACCCAAGGCGGTGGCGATGTTTGCTTGCCAACGACGCTCTTTCTTCTTCACAATTTGCCCCCCGCCGAAAAAGAGCCATCCTGGCGACCTAAGAGTCTGGAGGCAGAGGGCTATGATATGGCTTAAGGCGGGCGACGTGGACGATGTCACGTCCACGCCGGCGCATGTCGTTCAGATGGGGAAGTGGCTCGATGAGAAAATTCACCGGCGAGGTTTGCTCCAAAACTCGGTATGGGCCCTCGTACTTTGGAACGAGTTTTGAGGAAATGCCGGGGGTTTGGTAAGGAACAGCCAGCCATACAAGTGATCCCGGGGAATAGCTGGGGCTTGTGAAGAGTCGGCGTTTGTTTTTCTTTCTGGCGCTGTTGTTCTCGAGACGTAAAGGTGCGTGCGAGTTCACGGCACTCTTCCGCATTTCGGGCAGCTTCGGACACAGATGGGCATTCGGATGCGTCAGGACGGTATGGAAGGAGAGTATCGATGGTGTGGGATGGTTCGCGTCCATAAAGAAGAAAGAAAGGTGAAAACTCCAGTGGTAGACTGTGCCGCGGTGTTATATGCGAACGTAATGAATGGAAGAATGCGATCCCAGTTAGTATGATCGGATGTTCACATACATGGCGAGCATATCGCCAAGTGTGCGGTTAAATCTCTCCGTGAGCCCGTTAGTTGCGGGTGGTATGCCGTGGTCTTGCGATGAACAACATGGCATTCAGAAAGCAGAGACGTGACGACTTCTGATAGGAAGGCTCGACCTCGATCGCTTAGTAGTTCTCGAGGTGCAACCATGTCGTAATATGAAGCGATGAAGGATGAAGGATTGCTACGTCCCGCGCAGTGGCACTGGGAAGGGCGGCGGTCTCAGCGTAGCGTGTTACATGGTCCACAGCGACTATAATCACCGATTTTCATCTGATGTTGTCGGTAGAGGGCCAGAGAGATCAATTCCGATCCGATCGAAAGGTTTGGCAGGGCACGGAAGCGGTTGAAGCGCACCGGACGAGTGGAAAGGCGGTGATTTGCGACTGTTGACAGTCAGGACAGCCCATAACAAATTTTCGAACGAAATTATACATTCCGCGCCAGTAGAAGCGATGGCGAATGCGTTCGTAAGTTTTGAAAACTCCGGCATGACCACATTGGGGATCGTCGTGAAAGGAGGCGCAGATTTGTGATCGCAAGCTGGCGGGACAACCAAGAGCCACTTACGACCTTCGGGGCGTAGTTGCGTCGGTGTAGTAGCCGATCACGAATGGCGAAATGAGCAGCTTGACGTCGGAGAGATCGTGGTACCGCAGTGGTTGACGATCCAGAAAGGACAGTTAAAAGAGAAGCGATACACGGGTCCTTGTGTTGTTCACCTGGTAAAGGAGTCGAGGTCGAGAGATGCGATGGAGATACCAGTGGTTCCGCAGTCGAGTCGGGAGGTAAAGGCGAACGCGACAGGGTCGTCGGCCGTCAGAATGCTTGCGTCCGCTGCGATAGTGACACGAATGTCGTACTACCTGGATTTGCAGTGCCCACCGAGCTAGGCGGCCAGAAGGGTCTTTCAATGTGGCGAGCCAACAAAGTGCATGGTGGTCCGTTACCAGGTCGAATGGGCGAGACCGTACAAATAAGGGCGGAACTTGCGAAGCGCCCACACTAGCGCCAAGCACTCTTTTTCAGTGACGCTGTAATTGGCCTCAGCTTTAGTAAGTGTGCGACTCGCATAAGCGACGACGTATTCGGAGTAGCCCGGCTTGCGTTGGGCGAGGAACGGCGCCTAGACCACCCCACTAGCGTCTGTGTGAACTTCCGTTGCAGCTGTTGGGTCGAAATGCCGAAGAATTGGAGGGAGATGTTAGCAGACTACGGAGCGTGGCAAACGTGACCGTCGCAGTCAGGAGACCATGATGAAAGGTCTGCATCACCGCGTAGGAGGTTGGTCAGTGGTGACATAATCGATGCAAACTTTCGCACGAAGCGCCGGAAGTACGAACATAGTCCGACAAAACTGCGTAATTCTTTCAGTGTTGTAGTTTCGGGAACTCAGCGACTGCTCGCAGTTTTGCAGGTCGGGTCGAACACCATGCTTGGAGACGATGTGCCCTAAGATGGACAGCTCTCGCGCGGCGAAGCGGCACTTTTTAAGGTTCAGTTGGAGCCCAGCGTTGGTTAAACACGTCAGAACCAGTTGGAGCCGAAGCAGATGCGTAGGAAAATCGGGAGAGAAAACGACAATGTCGTCGAGGTAGCATAGACACACAGACCACTTCAGTCCACGCAGTGTGTTGTCCATGAGCCGTTCAAACGTGGCAGGAGCATTACAAAGACCAAATGGCATTACGTTAAATTCGTACAGGCCATCTGGTGTAATGAACGCAGTTTTCTGGCGATCAGCTTCTGCCATAGGAACCTGCCAGTATCCAGATCGTAAGTCTAAGGAGGAAAGAATTCGGCTCCTTGTAGGCTGTCAAGGGCGTCGTCTATGCGCGGTAATGGAAAGACGTCTTTCCGCGTCACCTTGTTTAATCGCCGGTAGTCGACGCAAAATCGAATCGATCCATCTTTTTTTTCGAACTAGAACGACAGGAGATGCCCAAGGACTGTGCGATGGTCGAATAACGCGACTACGTAGCATCTCTTCGACCTGGTCGTTGATGACGTGACGTTCTGCAGCAGAGACACGGTACGGTCTTTGACGCAATGGCTGGTGCGAACCGGTGTCAATGTAGTGGTGCACTGCGGAAGTCCGACCCAATTGCGGCTGAGAAACGTCGAATGAATTCGCGAAGTGCTGGAGGAGATTAAGAAGCTCGGCGCGTTCATGGGCACTTAAGGTGTCGGCGATGGAACTCGAGAAGGTGTCACTCGATGAGCACTCCAGTGGGGAAAGGGCATGAAGTTCGGTCGAGGCGCTACTGCACGATTCGTCTGGCATGTTAAGGAATAAACAGGAATCGAGGTACTCCACTCGACCAAGACATTCGCCGGCAAGTAGCGTAAGCGGTGCAGAAAGGGGGTTGTGGACGAAAATATTGCTTCGGCCCGCAGTGACGTCGAGTGTAGCGAAAGGCAAGGAAACTGCTCTGCGGCTCATGAAAATGTCGGAAGGTGTAAACATTACTGTAGCATCGTTTATAGTCATCGCAGCAAACCGGGACAACGGCAAGAGAGGCTGGCGGAATTTCAGTGTCCTCACGCACGACAAGTTTTGGCGACCGCTCAAGGGTTTCGTGCAAAGGTTCGTCACACAGGTGCGAAAATTGAACTTCAGCGCGTGCGCAGTCGATGATGGCATGATGATTTGACAGAAAAGTCCCACCCTAGGATAACGTCATGCGAGCACACCGAAAGGACGATGAACTCGACAACGTACATAGAGCCTTGGATGAATATGCGGGCCGTACAGGTGCCAAGAGGTCGAACTTGTTGTGCGCTAGCTGTACGAAGTGATAGTCCAGAGAGCGGCGTGGTCACTTTGCGTAGGGAGCGGCAGAGCTGGGCGGCTATAACAGAAACGGCAGCACCTGTGTCGACGAGGGCAAAGGTAGAAACACCATCGACAGATATAGCGACGACGTTAGCTGGTGAAGTGCGAGGACTTGAGCATTTCGACGACGGCGCAGTTCTTGCCTCTGGAACTGCGGCGTTCAGTTTTCCCGGTTGGAGGAAGCGGGTCTAGGGCGCATTGGGGACAGTGATCGCCTGCGAGGAGATGGGGAGCGGGGGAGAGTGAGTTTGAGGCTGGTGTGACCGAGACTCAGGAAAGTTAGTGCATCCATACTGCGGTGAGGGATAGGGAGCAGGTATGTGCATGGGCTGTGGGTCATACGGTAACGGCCGAGTAGCGTCGCGGAGTGGTTGGAAGCGACGGCGACAATATCGTGCCACGTGTCCTGGAGTACCGCAGGCGTAGCAGATCGGTCGATTGTCAGGAGTGCGCCAGGAATTGCTGACTCGTTGTGCGGCCCAAGGTGTCGAAAATGGGGCGGAGTGGGGAGCGACTGAAGACATGGGTGGCAAATGCTGCTGTCGGGGTCTGCTACGTACCACCTGGGCATACGTAAGGGGCGCGGCCACGGGCTGCATAGCCGGCGCATGGGCAACAGGTATGGCCACAGGCTGCTGGTGGGCAGCGACGGGAACAGCCTGAGCTACCTCTTCGGCAATAACGTCGCGGAGTGGTGAGGGCAGACGAGAGGACGGCGGCTGCTGCGTGAAGGGAATCAACGACAGTTGCCGAGCTACTTCTTCACGCACAAAGTCTTTAATCTCTTGCAGGGTTGGTGAGTGGTCGGGAACAGAAGTGAGACTGGAGAGCGAGTCGGCGTGTGAGGAAAATGGGCGAGTCAGGGCGCGCTGCTTGCTCAACTCGTCGAAACTTTGACACAAAGTGACAAGTTCCGCAACGGTGGCAGGATTACGGGCCAGGAGCAGCTGATATGCACCGTCATTTATCCCTTTGAGGATGTGTTGAATCTTCTCCGACTCGGGCATGGTGGTGTTCACACGGTTGCAAAGACCAATAATGTCTTCGATGTAGCTGGTGAAAGATTCCGTTGGCTTTTGTGCGCGAGTCCGCAAGCGTTGTTCGGCTCTGGACTTGCGGACAGTGGGTCGGCCAAAAACGTCAGCAAACAAGGTTTTAAAGATGGACCACGTCGTGATGTCGTTTTTGTGGTTATTATACCACATTTCGGCCACATCAGTGAGGTAAAAGATGACGTAAGTCAATTTGTCCGCGTCATCCCACTTGTTGTTAGCGCTCACCAGTTCATAGTTAGCGAACCAGTCTTCCACGTCGGTCTCATCAGCTCCGCTAAAGACCTTGGGCTCTCGCAAACGAAGAACGCCGGGGTTGCTGGGGATGGAGTGGAAGAGCCAGGTTGCGCGTTGTTGGTAGCCATGATGGGAGGTAGCGTTCGGTTGCGCAGCTCCAGGTTCAGGCGACGGCGAATGGCAGCACCCAGGTTCAGGCGACGGGGAATGTCAGCACCTTCCACCAATTGAAAGGGGGTTTATTGACGACTGTTGCGACGGTGGTCCTACGAAGAAACACGATCGTGCAAGAGCAACGTCAAGCAGATGCCGGCGATGATCAGCACGAGCCGAGCGAGCCAAGCCCAGCACCCAGTACCCAAGCGGTGGCGATGTTGCTTGCCAACGACGCTCTTTCTTCTTCACAATATATATATATATATATATATATATATATATATATATATATATATATATATATATATATATATATTATATATATATATATATATATATTCGTTAGATATTTCTTTGATAATATTTGGTAAACGTTTAATGTCGTCAATAAGACCAAGCTTAAAAAGACACTTGCCGGTTTCGAAGTTAATCAAAATGTGTGCCAATGCAGAATGTATTAGCGCAGTTAATACTTGGACGCGAGGCTGGATTCACTTATTTAAAGCTTTACGTAGGTAGCATTTGTGTCAGATATTGGAAGTGCTGTCTTAAAAACACAGTGTTTTCTTAATGAATTGAAACAACAGCTTCATTTGCTTTTCTTTCAAGTTGCGTGAAATCACTATTGCTAATGGCGGCAATTGGAACGACATTTTCTGGCATGTTTTTTTCACTGTTTGGACTTTCTTGAACTGACGTTTCGCACCATTTCACAGTAGCCAAAGATAAGAAAAAAAACCGGGGTCGTATGAGAATGTCTAATTAGCGCCTAATGAAAACAGTGTCGTTCGCAAATTGTCGCCTGGCGGCAGTGTTGAACTAACGTTCATAGATGCTAAAGATATGCTGCTCAAAGTGACGTACGAAGTTCCCCCAAGCCGATATCTTTTAAACGGGTTCATATTTTTCCTACAGTAACTTCAAAATATTGACGCATACTTCCTAACGAGATAATACACATCACTTTATAACTAGTTAGCTATAAACTTGTACTTTACGTGACTAGCAGGAAACAAATGTTAGTAGTACTACTGCGTTTCATTATGTAATAAGGGACGTGGAATCGTAAAAGCTAAATGCTTATGCAACAGAAATTTCGAATAGAGGTTATATCTCGCGATGTGAGATATAAAACAAAGTTGAATAATCATTTTTATTTATTTGCCCTTCAAAGACTCTGGTATCGCAATAAAAATAGATCTCGGAGGTTGCAACAGGTGGTATCTCACTGGTAAGCAGCATAAAACAGACTCGTACTGCAAACACACGTACAAAAAGAATTTACTGAAATTAAAGGAAATTCTGAGAGACTCGAAGAGAAAGTTTTGGTAGTAAATGGCGAAAAATGTAAAAGCCTGCAGTGCTCTTTTTGAACTTCATGAGCCCGTAAAAAAACAATATAATGTAATACCGTGACGATAGGAATAAAATTGAACAATATACTGTCTCGTAGACTGAAAAACAATTATTTTAATATGTTTTTTTTCGTTAGATCGATAACTTTTTCCTTCTTCTTCAAGTCTTTAGTTTCCCTTTTTGATTTGAGATGAAACGAAAATGAATTGAATCTCAGAAGCTTTCGCGATTTGTCACAAATGGAGCGCTAAGAAGCTTAAAGGTTTTCTTCTTAGGAAGTAAGAGTAATATTATTTCAACGCCAAAGTACCGTGCAAGTAGCACGTTTCATATCTTTTCAAAATGAACGATCTCAAAGTAATCAAAAAAATACAACGCGATATATGGAACACCTTTAAGATTTATGAACCCCAATAAAGAAAAAAAATAGTATTGAAAGAAATCGGCTCGGAGCTACGATAAAACGCATGCAAGGAAACCTTTCTTCCCAAAATTGAAATCCATACTGCGTGGACTCGAAAGGCAAACTGGCTTTCTGTTTGTATTTTTGGAGGGGGGAGGGGAGGGGAAGAAGCTTTAGACATGTTACATTATTATCTCAATGAGGTTAGATGAAAGCTTCTGGGCTCAGTCTGCACTTCTGACTTCCTCGTTACAATTCTCTTGAAACATATGCAATCTCCTGAATCTAAAAAAATCCACGGATCTATTTCAAGGAACTATTTGCGCTTATAGAATTTTAGTGTTTACGTGAGCACGAGAATGTTTGACTGAAATCATTTGCGGAAATATATGAAAAATAGAGCGAGAAAAGTTAGGCATCGAGTTACCGAATAAATAACAGTGCAACAAAACGCTCATGCGTTTTCTTATGCAGGAAACTTAGGCAATAGAAAATCCAAATGCTCTCTTTCTTCCGAGTGGAATACTCACGTCTTTTACACAGCCTCCGTGATAAGAAGCAACTCGCGCGCTTTCACACTGCGTCCGTGACCGTCTCACCTTTCACTTGGAAACGATGGCATGTGATGACGTCATAATGTGACGTAATGCCAATGTGACGTAATGAAGACGTCTTAATGACGTCACATATTTTGGCAATCTGTGACGTCATATTGTTGTTATAACAGAATTTCATTACGCGATAATTTTTCGCAACACTTGGCACCGATGCGTGTCCCGGGTCAATTTTTGCCCTTGGTGAAGTATCGAAAGCTCTCGGCTTATAAGAGTGACACTATTTGGCAGAGTTCCCTTATTACAATTCTCAGATGACAGAAATGGCATATCCCATCGCCTGAGTCCCCTTCTTGATTGGTAATGACGACAAGCTTAAAAGCGTACTTCGTTAGTGACACGTAATTCGGAAACGAGTTGAGAGCCTAACTGATGACTTTTGTACACAATACAGATACGACGCTCAATAAGCAACAAAAGATTTAGATAATTTTATCGAAATATCTCATTTAAATACTTAAGACGTGATTATTGCGTGTTGATTATCTCGGGCTTTGAATTAGTTTACTTGAAAAATCATCTGGTGGGATTAACTAGAAGTCTGCCTCTTCCAAACGGACAATACTTAACTATGTTTAAAGAACAAACGACAATGATCTCGGTGTGATTTTTGGTGCGTGAAGCCACTTCAGCGTTGTCATGTATTCAAGCTTGCAGTTTAGTAAACAAGAGCATATAATAGATTGCTGAAGGAATTACCATCACTCGTATTCATTGTACATAAGTCGCAGTGCCATGACCTGTCGATAATGATTTTGTTGCCAACCAAATACTTATGTTTACATTATATAGTAGGTCTTATTTCAGTGTACACAACGGGATCTCCTTCTGTATACCCTTTTTGTACATGTTATAATGAAATAATAAGACTTGATTTTATTTATTTTGGTTTATGTGCATAATTTTATACCGAAAAAGAAGTGTCGCTGAAGGCAAATGAATCTCGATTGACAAAAAAAGCAACCAGTTTTGAAATTACGACCATTGTTCTACCGGCCCTAAAGTTATAGTATAAGTTGGTTTTGTTTGCAGATCATGTGCATTTCAACGCACACAAACATGGTGAAATTGTGCGTGTGTTTAAAGACTTCGTCATCTCATAAAGAAACATATTTTGTGTGTGTGTGTGTGTGTGTGTGTGTGTGTGTGTGTGTGTGTGTGTGTGTGTGTGTGTGTGTGTGTGTGTGTGTGTGTGTGTGTGTGTGTGGAGAGGGGAGGACTAAACAAGAGGCAGAGAGGTTGGTTAACCAGATGAGCGCCCGGTTTACTACCCTGTACTGCGGTAGGAGGATGGGAATGCTTTCCTAACTGTCAAAACCTCCGAAGATAACAAGCGAAAGAGTGAGCCAGTTGCACAAATATGCAAGGATCAATGAGCATAGCATACACATAGGTCGTCAGAACTCAGTGGTTATCAAATTATAAAAATGGCTTCTTTGTTCTTGATATTCACTACAGAACGCAAAAAATATGAACCAATGCCTTATCAGTGAGAGTGATACTCAATGAAACAGCTTCGGTGCGTCGTACCGAAAACAGTTCTTATCCATCTCAGCTTTAGTATCTAAGATTCACCAAACACTTCTGCCAAGGCTTTTTTTGTCTCCTCCAGGTCCTCAGTGATGGCAGAATTTTGTTTTCAATTGCATTGAAGATTAGTGAACTCGTACTCCTCCAATAATGAGCAGTTTAAATCTCACTCACGAGGCGCTAGGAAAAATATGCGGTGGTGCAAATTGACACCAACACAGCCGCAAGAAAGATGTTCCTCGAACGATGTGTCCCTGGCAGCCTAGCCCCGGGCACAGCAACAACCGTAAGACAATTAAATAAAGTTAATTCAACTCAACTCAAAGGGAGTCAGGTAGATGGCCAGCCAAAGCTCACAAGAAAAAGTCATGCACTCTTTCGATATTTTTATCGTTTGTGAATGAAGAAATCAATGTAAAAACAATCATTTGAAAAAAATGAAAGAACACACACACACACCCACACACACACATATATATATAGATATATATATATATATATATATATATATATACGAAGAAATTGTTGGACAAATGAGCGAATGAATAAGAACCCATTCCTGGTCCACTTTATAACCGTGTATTCCAGTTTCCGATCTCCTACACTATCTGCAACGGTGCACTCACTATAGCACTTTGTATTCATCTGGCCAGACTATGGGTTCCCTTCCAAACCACCTTACGGATACCAAGAATATCACACATGACATTCGAGAAAGAATTCTTTTGTTCCCGGTGACTTTTCTTCCGCCAGAGAAAGTTTCCTCTATCCTCCTCACGTACACGCACCCGTCTCTTTGTTCCCCGCATTGTTCCGATTTTCGGTTGTTCCTTTTGTTCCCGGAAACGTTGCTGGCCGCTTCTCCGACCGATAGGGTAACTGCATTAGGGAAACAAACCCCAGGATTCTCTTTTAGTCTTTTCTTCTGCGTGCCAGATCATTTGTCTTATCCATTTCACCCTCCTGTCTCTTATATGTCTCATTTTATCGATCTAATATGCCTTCTCCGTCGAATACGGCCTCGCTGCCTTTTAGGAGAACAAACAGCAGCTAGGTTTCATGCTCCGCACTGGAACTGTGAAGCAGTCTCGAGTTGGTCGATGACCGGAATATACATTCCCAGTGCGTCATTTTCTAATCCCCTATGGCCGATAAAAAGCGCCCTTTCTTCTCCTGGCACACGTTTGATGCCATAAACTCACTGGGTTCCTTGCGAAATTCCTTGTGACAACCCAAAGGTTAAAGCCTTCTTCTTTTTTTTTTCAATCCAGTCGTCGTACTGATCCTCCCACACCCGTCTCTCGAAGGTTTTCGCCCCTCAAGTGGATTGAAACTGCTCAATGGATTGGGTGGAATCGAAGGTTTTTTCGCATCTCATTTGGGCTTGCCCGGCCTCTGGGATCGGACTTTGTTGCAACAAATACCGCGACGTCGTCTGATGATGACATCTGGTGAGGTCTTTAGACCACTCAGGATTTTAGCGACTTGTGACGTCGTATGGCGGCTTATGATAACGTCATTCCTTTATCACTTTTTCGCGTGAGAACTTCCAACACTGCCACTGTTCAGAGTTTGTGTTTGAGAAGGCATATAATGCCTTTTCTTCAATGACAAAACTGAATCAGCGAGTTTGGTAGGCAAGATGTAGATTTGCATATTTTTGGTCGGCTGTTTACTTTGAGCTTGCGCTTGAGATATAAAAATAATCAACTTAGTAGATAGATGGATGGTACGTATGTAAATATATAGAGAAAGATAGAGAAGTGATCTAAGCAGAAAAGAGATCGATATGTTACTGCAGCAGGAAAGCTGGGAGGTCAGCCTGAATCAATTTTCGGACCTGCTACTCATTGTAAGAGAAGGGGATGGGTGGAAACGGGAGGAAGAAGAAGGTGTCGACAATAAAGATGTTTTTCACAGCTCTTTGCCTGGAGGCAGCCCAATGTTTTTGTTTTGGAAGTTCAAAGTTCAAACAAGACCCCGAAGCGATGGAAACCCTATGGTACCGACTACGGGCCCGTAGATATCAGAGAGGTACGAACGCTCGGCTTCAGCGCGAGGTTCTGTCTCTGGAGTCTAGACGTCCATTTAATCACTGTGACTACCTGGGCTTTCACTGGAACCTCCATGCGACGAAAATCAACGGCAATACAACCTAGCATTGCCTAGCTAAAACATAACAATTACATATAAGCAACCTAGAAACAACCTGAAGCACTTAGCTGAAGCCTAGAAACAACCCCGAAGAAACCAAATTAGTCTTCTGAATCGTCCAGTGTCACTGTTTCAAGCCCTGCGAGAATTAGTCTAAGGTTAGCCAATTTTCGTTTTCAAAATACATGTCTGGGTCGGCTTCCTAAAGACGACGGTGGCTATTAGTACCAACTTGGTATTACATACCAAGTTGGTACTAATACTATAGGTATTAGTACCAACTTATATACAAAGTTGGTACTTATTATATACCAAGCTGGTACTACTACTATAGGTATTAGTACCAACTAGCTCGCCGTCTTGTTAAGATGCAATTGTTTTGTGGAGGAGAGTATACAAAACGGCGTTGGCGTGCGTCCGGGTAAATGCAATGCATAACACTGTGGCGTTGACGTGCACCGTTTTTGCCTCCGAATGGGCTTGCTAGCGTCCATCTGGGTCAAAGTGCCCTGCAATCAACTGATGTCTCGTGATAGTTCCCGTTTGCAGGGCCGCATCGCTTGATTCGGCTACTTCTTGAAACAGAAAATTTTATGGCCCTCGTGTAAAC
The DNA here is from genome assembly GCA_013436015.1 of Rhipicephalus annulatus. Classification (NCBI taxonomy): domain Eukaryota; kingdom Metazoa; phylum Arthropoda; class Arachnida; order Ixodida; family Ixodidae; genus Rhipicephalus; species Rhipicephalus annulatus. The sequence goes on from WOVY01000665.1 coordinate 17,799, forward strand.
GCACAAGCTACTACTTGAGTTTCGAATGAATTTGTTTACGCTTGGCCAATGTCGTGATATAACGACATTACGGCCGCCAGTATGTTCTATAGAATTGCAAGAAGTGAAATGACGACGTTCTTGTAAGTCTTGCTTTTATTGATATGATGCAGGAAGACCGCACACAATAGGGGCTTGGAACCGAGCAGTGCTTGATTCTAAGACGCAGAAAAGATTGCATCACTTTCCAACAGTTGCAAGATTCCTTTCCCTTCAGACAATGATAGCTTCTCATTTCTTGTAGATACTGTTTCGAACCATTTAATACTTCAAATACATGCGATGATGATCAACGCTAGGCTTTTCTTGACTATTGTCGCAAATTTACAAAAATAAACATGTGGCCACCTCGGCATGAAGCTTAGGGCTCCTCACCTCTAGAAAAAAATAAGTAAAATGTCAAATTGCAACTCAGAAATTGAAGCAGATGAAATAAACACGCACAGAGTTGTGCACACAAATCCTACTCAAATTGAACGCCAGAGCTCACGCACACACACAAAAAAAAGACAGGGTTGCCATTGTCAGCTCTTTCCACGACCGCTTTCAAACTAAAGCGCGAATAAGTAACAAAAAACGAAACTCATAGGTAACGAACTATGAGGAAACAAATTGCCATGAACATTGTTTAAACTGGAGCCTGGCCATGCAGAACCTTTTCACGCGAGCAGAAGGTACTTGCGAAAAAGTTCATCACCGGAGTCCTTTTTAGCACCTACACATCGATGCCCCTCCATCGTCTCTTATGTCTCGCTCGTTTCCTTGTAGTACGCTACACTCGGCTTTTCCAGTCTTTTATATCCCGCATAGCATGCACCACGGTGCATATATCCCACTCTGGTCTCCAGGGCGTAGTTCAGGCCAAACGGTTCTACGCAGTTTCGAAAGCGAGGTGGCTGAAGGCAATCCAGTCGCACAGTTCCTTTGTGCTGGATCGACTGCTAGAAGGTTGCCCAGCAGATTACCGATTCGCTAGGACTCGTCTGGCACTCTCGAAACATACTGAAGACAGAAACAAAAACGAAAAGAGATTTGCTACAGCTGAGATAATGGTTTGGGAAAATACCGGCGCTGTATTTGCATGGATGCCGTGAATGCATCGACCTATAGTCGGCAAGTTACCTTATCTGCGCATTGCATTTTTTGTGCGTTGTTATTGCAGAAAGGTTCGAGCCGAGAGCGTTCAACCGGAGCCCGTCTAATGGCGTAGCATTTCGTACAGGCCACAGTCAAGACAAACGAAAATTCAGACGCAAGATGTTGTCATTGGCATTTGCAGCCGGTTGTTGAGAGTTTCGAATAAACACTTTTACTCGCATGCCATACCACTCTCTAGATTTTATGACCTCTCTTCGTGTTTTTTTTAAGGTTGTGTACAATGTTTGAAAATAGCGGCCACCACGAGGAATGATTGTTCCGACGTGGTTGCCCAATAAACAATAGCATAAGTACGATCATTCCTAAATTTAAAAGTTGATTCGAATAGTGTGAATGTGAACTGCAGAAAATAACAGCAAGCATTACTATTCGTACTATTTTAAATGCAGGCTAACCCTCACTGGATTGAACGACAATGCAGAATGCGACGTCTGCGGCACCGAAGAAGACATCGACCATCTGCTGTGCCATTACCTTCGATTTGCCGCTGGAAGACAGAAGCTTTTTTGACGCACTGCGACGATTGGACGATCAGCTACTCTCTATGCAGATGCAACTCGAGCACCGTCCTCGTCTTTCGTCGGCTCAAAAGGCAGTCAAAGCCGTCTTATGCTTTTTGAAGACAACAGGCATACGTGAATACTTTTAAGTTTCGTTTAGTTCCACCACTGCATACGCGTCAGCCCATTCACTGACAATCCTTTGTTTTTTTGTCTCTTTCTCATCTTCTCTTTCCTCAGTCTCTCATCTGTATACTCCCCCTTCCCATTCCAGCGGCGTAAGGCAGCAAACCGGGCATGTGCCTAGTTAACCTCCCTGCCTTCTCTCTTGTTCTTGTCCTCCTCCTCCTCCGGGTGCTGAAGGGGAATATGGGACTTTCCCCAATTAGTATTGACATGCTATAAGGAGATGTCAGCACAGAGGTCAGGCTCCTGATAATGCTTAGCCCTTTAGTGAATGTTGAACACATATCATAAAGCACACATATTCGTGTGTGCATCTACCTGGCATTTTCTAAGAGTATTGTACTTTTCTCGCATGCTCTTAGAAAAACATTCGCGAAGTTAGTAGCACTATCCACATTTTTTTTCTTTTTATTTCTCTCTACTGTAAAATACGTCTAAGTAAATCTTGGCTATTGTGTTCTTCCATGCTCGATGTAGTTTATTCGGCTCAATTATGACTCGACCAGAAACACTACCATGCGACTGATAAAGGTCTCATTCCTGGCTGCAGTGACTTCCGCTTTTAAATGAAGTGAGCATGCAGCTAGGTAAAGAAGCATGAACAGGGGCTAGTTGGTGTAACAAATGTGGCAGTTGTTAGTGCACCATAGGTCGGCGTAGTCACTCATGAGTCGATTCCCTTGGACTCATTCAGACTCAGACCTAGCCGTGAGTCTTGAGTCTGAGTGAGTGATGTATTGGTGAGCTCTATTCCGAGTGAGGTCCGGTGGAAGAAATTTTTCGTGAGTCTGAGTCTGAGTGAGTGATGTATTGGTGAGCTCTATTCCGAGTGAGTTAGGTGGAAGAAATTTTTCGTGAGTCTGAGTCTGAGTGAGTGATGTATTGGTGAGCTCTATTCCGAGTGAGTCCGATGGAAGAAATTTTTCGTGAGTCTGAGTCTGAGTGAGTGATGTATTGGTGAGCTCTATTCCGAGTGAGTTAGGTGGAAGAAATTTTTCGTGAGTCTTGAGTCTGAGTGAGTGATGTATTGGTGAGCTCTATTCCGAGTGAGTTAGGTGGAAGAAATTTTTCGTGAGTCTGAGTCTGAGTGAGTGATGTATTGGTGAGCTCTATTCCGAGTGAGTCCGGTGGAAGAAATTTTTCGTGAGTCTGAGTCTGAGTGAGTGATGTATTGGTGAGCTCTATTCCGAGTGAGTTAGGTGGAAGAAATTTTTCGTGAGTCTTGAGTCTGAGTGAGTGATGTATTGGTGAGCTCTATTCCGAGTGAGTTAGGTGGAAGAAATTTTTCGTGAGTCTGAGTCTGAGTGAGTGATGTATTGGTGAGCTCTATTCCGAGTGAGTCCGGTGGAAGAAATTTTTCGTGAGTCTGAGTCTGAGTGAGTGATGTATTGGTGAGCTCTATTCCGAGTGAGTTAGGTGGAAGAAATTTTTCGTGAGTCTGAGTCTGAGTGAGTGATGTATTGGTGAGCTCTATTCCGAGTGAGTTCGGTGGAAGAAACTTTTTGTCAGTCTGAGTCTGAGTGAGTGATGTATTTGTGAACTCCAGTCCGAGTGAGTTCAGTGGAAAAAAGTTTTCGCGAGTTTGAGTCCGAGTGAGTCCAAAGATAAGAATATATTTCATCTGTGAGTCTGAGTGAGCTCCGCAAGTTTCACACTCTGGTCTTTTCCTGCGTATATCTATGCGATCTATTCATGCATCATGTTTCGTACTTGAGTATTACGCTGCATGTGTCGGACTGTTCACGTTTATCCGGTGAGTTTATTTTCTGCTTGAGCAGCGCCCAGAAAGTTTCAGTCTGCTCCATTCTTCGTGTTGCATTTCAATTCGTGTGGCAATCGTTGCTAATGCTTCACCAGTTTTTTTCTTTCTTTTTTATTATACATTTCAAGCAGCCAATGCACGTTTCTGCGTGATCAAATCACTCGCATTTTCGATTCTACTTCAATTGCCCTAGGATATTTTTTTTTCGACACTAGGCGTCACGCACTGATTTGAGGAACTTTCTACATCTTAATTATCAGGGTCAGCCTATACTCTTTCGCAAATTGCGGATATTATGAGCTGTTCGACTTTATATAAATGCGCGGCTGCCTTCCGCTGGCCGTCACAGCTACACCCAACGGGCGAAATCGCCGAGTAAGTCGCTTTGCCTTGCTGTCCTGTGGTGGGTCACGTCCGTTAATCTTGTTGAGCGTTGGTGGCTACGTCGCGTTCCAACATGGTCCGCCCACGCGAACACGCCCAAAAGGACGGCTGACATTGGCCTTGGTGGCAGGATACTCGTGACACGAGGAAGGTTTTCTTTGTTTTGTGTTTGTCTTTGCTGTCTACTATCTGTTTTTCTATTTCTTTTTTCAGTCCGATTTCCGAGCTAGAACATTAGTGCAAAGAACACAAACGGCAGACTGGCGGCCAGTGTTTTTGTTATTGCCGCTGCATGCACTGTCGTGGAGGACGTTCCGGCCAAAGGGCTCACTCTATTGTGTTCCATAGTATAACACGGTTTGTATAAAGGTTGTGCATCGACGATACAAAGGTACTTCGAGGACTTGTTAAACGCAGCTAAATAACAGCGTCACGTCAGGAGCTTTACGCTGCATTCAGGCAAAAGCAATAGGTGTCTTATCAAACGCGAACATTTACCGACGGCGGAGGGAGCAAGAGCGATGCAAAAAAGAAAGCAACACCACGTGATGGCGTTCTCACATGACTTCGTCATCAAGTCTCATGTCACCAAAATTCGTGACATCATCATGACTTCATGAAGACGTCACTACGACGGCACACAACGCGACAACCCATTATAACGTCAACACTTGACCTCGTCGCTTGGGCAAACAAAAACGCAAGGCCTGCACGGAACAGAACTGTCACAACGAAAGCTAGAAGAGCGGCCTTTCAGAGCCTTTTTCTGAACGCTATTTCGGTAACCGCTACCAGCATACTGCTGGGTAACCACAACGCGATAAATATTCGTAATTTCAGGGGCAAAGCTTTTTAGCGTGGGTCGGTCGTCCCCGATGTATGAAGTACGTAGCCACCTCGGTCCAGGATTCACCACTAGGTGACAGTTCTTGGTGGAGTAAACAAATGCAGATGTTATAAACAGATGCTAGATGGCAGTACTTGGAGTGTTCACAAGATGGATGGACGGACGCATGTACGCACAGACGGCCAAGTAGACAGAAAGTTGGGATGAACGCACGGATGGACGGATAGACAGACAGACAGATGAAGGCATGAACGAACGCACGGACGAATGGACAGACGCAGAGACAGAAGGACGGATGGACGCAGGAGTGCACGCATGTACGGACGCATGGACGGACGGACAGAAGCGTGGACAGACTGACGGAGGCTTCGCCCCACTCATCATCATTCAGTCCGCGGATATGCTGTGATTTTTTTTTTTCTGCGTGTAGTAGGCCACCAAGCACTATGCCACTGTTCGTCATTCTTTGGAGAAGCATGGCATCCGCTGTGCACTTGTTAGAAATTGTGTGCAATTTTTCATGCTGTGGCTGACGATGATGAAGAAATATATGTGAACTGGGTATACGCCACAGTTGATATGTGACCAGGAACAAGTTTTTTAATCGGTTGGAGCATCGGACATGGTACTCGTTACGCAATTCGCATTGGGCGACGCCTGGCTGTTCCACTGTTGGTATAAAACACTTTATTAGTCTTATTAACGCGATTACTTTCTTGACATCCATCCTGCCTAAGGCCAGTTGAGAAACGAGTTCTAAGCACTGGCGTGGCTCAGTCAGAACACCGGGCTGGCACGCAGTGGACCCGGTTTTGAATCACAATGTGTCATGGGTGTTTTTTACTTACTGTGTTTTTTATTTCTTCCGATACCGATTACAGGCACCAGTGATGGCGACGGCGGCGGACAACTATACGGAGCCACGCGTGACCCGTGTTCTGACCTCATAACAGTTTTCGCTGCAAAAGGTACCGATCACAGAGGCAATGCAAAATTAAATAGGGGCACAAAGATTTTTTTTCAACGCCTCCAATCCCGGAGGCTCTGCAAAACCGCTTTAGGGACAAGAGAGAGAGAAGGGGAAGGCTGGGAAGTTATCATGAGTGAAACTCATCCCCTGACGAAGAGAGGACCCCTACCACTACTGTTGGGAAATAAATATATGTATCAATGTTGACAACGTTTCCGTTGTGTCCCGCCACGGTGGTCTAGTGGCTAAGGTACTCGGCTGCTGACCCGCAGGTCGCGTGATCGAATCCCGGCTGTGGAGGCTGCATTTCCGATGGAAGCGGAAATGTTGTAGGCCCGCGTGCTGAGATTTGGGTGCACGTTGAAGAACCCCAGGCCGTCGAAATTTCCGGAGCCCTCCACTATGGCGTCTCATAATCATATGGTGGTTTTTGGACGCTAAACCCAACATATCAGTCAACGTTTCCGTTATGACGTAACTCGTATCTTCACGAAGACACACTGGACCCATTGAAACATTACTCTCAGTGATCTATCTATCTATCTATCTATCTATCTATCTATCTATCTATCTATCTATCTATCTATCTATCTGTCTGTCTGTCTGTCTGTCCGTCTGTCTGTAATCGCATACCTGCTTGTTGGTGTGCGGAGGTTGCGCTGGCATTTTTATCACTTTTAATCAAGTGAGCGCACAGCGCAATCACAAGAACAAAATACGCTACACGCTGAGTGAAAGTGACTCGAAAGAGTGCAGTCCAGTCGGCGAGAACTCTTTCTATACGGACACATACGGGCATTTGGTAATGAAGCCAGGCTAATTAAACGGGGCCATGGCTCTGTGTGCTGCGCCTGTGCCTCGTCGCGTGGTTTCCATCCATGCCAGGCCAGCAGCATTGGTGTTTTCATTCCAGTCAGCCGTTCACGCGTTGCACGCCCGATTCTAGATACAAGAGCAAGCGTACATACCGAAGGCAAGCTGTGCGGCAATATTACACGCCGTCGATCGCTGCAGACTTGTGTACAAATGTGGGCGTGTGGGCGTGCACGTGCGTGCACTACGTTTGTGTAAGGGTAGGAGGGGGGGCCGCAAAGAAACATGTTTCAATTTTCTGCATGGACATCTGCTCCACTGGGATGAACACATAAAATGAGAGTGAGATTGCGCCTTTTTCGAGATCTGGCTGAGATTGGTGGCTCTGTTGTGACGGATTGATGAAGAGGATGTTCTTGTGCCTAAACACGGCCGGGAATGAAGGGCCTCCTAATAAAGACGCTAGTCTTTCTTGGTATACTTCAACGCAGAGATTCTGTCTGTCCGTCCGTCCGTCCGTCCGTCCGTCCGTCCGTCCGTCTGTCTGTCTGTCTGTCTATCTGTCTGTCTGTCTGTCTGTCTGTTTGTCTGTCACACAATTCAGCCTACCAGCCAAAGTTTAAGTCGTGCTGAACACCTAGTCATCTTGACCTTGTGGCTGCGTTCATTTCCTGTGAAATTGTCGATCAAAAAGGAAATATTAGGCATATCTGACACGTAACAATATTATGTAAATATTACGTGGTGTGTTTTTTCACTGGCAAATACATAGAAATGTGAATCTAAAGAGCATAGTGCTTTTACGCAGCGCTGAAAATGCGACAATTTTGCTCCAGAAAGACGGCCTGCTTCTGGACTATCCTCTTTTTACGACATTTGCAGCGCAGAACGCTGCCAATATTTAAGGACAATAGTCTTTCTTGGGATACTTTGACGCAGACAGTTAGGTCTGTCTGTCGGTCCACTTCTCTGTCTGTTACCCGAAACGGCTAAACTCACAAGACATCCACAACGCTCACCAATATTGATCTGGTTTCGGCGTACATACTTGTGCGTGTTGTTGATTAAAAGGAAATATTGCACTTACCCGAGGCACAAGCTCAGCACGACAATATCTGAGGCATGTTTCTTCATACCACAAAATGCATACATAAGTAAATCTAAGTAACATAGCGTTTATTACTCCGTGCTGAAAATGCAACCATGCACGAAAAGGCGCGTGTTTCCTGCGCTTTGCTAAGACGATACGGTGGTGGCACCTACCCGTCGCCTTGTGTTCTGCAAATTATGGCCTCCGAGATTGCGCGCACACGCCACGCGCTCGCTAAATCAGAGGCCATTTTTTCGTTTTCCAAGATCACTGCCAGATGGCGCTCATGTTTCACGCAGTGCCTCCAGAATTCCATTAACCATTTTTTTTGGCTCAGAACATCAAATAAGCATTTTAATCACCTTATCTAGACGCAAAACTATCGGCTTTCGGTCACATTTGCAGCTAAACATACAGATATGGGGCCATTGTTTTGTCACGTGCTAGACAGGCACACATTCTTACGCACATGTATACAAACACACGCATGCAAGTGCCCACACAGGCCCACGCACACACTGACACACACACGCACATGAGCACATCCACTGACAAGCAATCACGCACATACAAACACGCAACCACACAGACTCAACGTGCACATTCGCAAGAACACCACGTGCGCACATAAACACACGCGCGTGGAGACGCCCACTGAGACACACACGCACACACACACACACACACACACACACACAGAAAGAGAGAGAGAGAATAAACAAGCCGGCCCGCGCTTTGAGAGACGCCAACAACGTTAACTTCAAATTCGTGAGCTAGGAATACAACTACTACTTGGCACATTCTGTGTACCGCGGGACACGTTGCTCCCTGTAGTGGTCGGTGTGCTGCTCCCCGGAACCGGCATTTTCAGATCACGTATATTGCGAACCACAGGTAGATACAAATGAGCAAACATGCCGTTGTCTTGTTGCGAAGTCACATAGTGCTCCAAATACTCTTCAAAGTAGAGCTGTTCACTGCGTGTGTGCGAACGCTGGTAATTGCGTCAACAACAAATGTGCCATATTATAATTATAGTACGATGGGCTCCACTACGGGAGAGCATTCAGCCGTCAAGAAACTGATAGAGAAGAGCCGGAATGGCAATCAATACACTGAACCTAATAGCAGTAATTAGAAAGTGTAAATCCGTAGTCTAACTCAATTTACTTGGTGGCACTGTACACAAAATAAATTGTGAGCGCTTTAGAGCCCTATATGCACTCTCTTGTTGGAGGCATGAGTGTTTAGAAAGATTATATCTTCACAGATATAACATTAAAACAATCGAATTTCAACTAAACTTTTTCTCGTTAGACAAACCTCAACGATATTGACCAAACAGGCTTCATTTACACGAACACGGATATGAGATGACGCGGAAGGAACATGTACAATCGATGTTTCACCCACAGACACACATCAACGTGTCACAGAAACACAGGCACATATATGCATATTTTATGGTAAAGAAGTGGCACAAATAAAACATGAATATGTACCTTTTGCGCATTCACGTGTTAAGATGGCATTACTCACGATGCCAACTGATGCATCAGCCCACCAATGCACCACCGGTTGAAAGACAAGTTTCACTCACAGTGTGTTTAGAAAGGCTGGTAAATTACTTAAAGTACTTGGTACTCTACAGTGGAAGAGCATAAAGCCGTACCGTGAGCTTCAACCATGATGACGCCCTGCCGAAATTGTTGAACTCTACTATGGGAGAGCAGAAAGCCGTCCCAGTCCAACTAGTGAATAGTATTATGTGTTTAGAAAAGGTCGTTAACGATTCAGAGTACGATGTACTCGACTGTATGGGATAACATGAAGCCGACCCATGACCAATTCCTTTCAAATATTGTTTAGTGAAAAATTATTACATTGTGGTACGGAACGAAATGTATTTAGAAAAAGTGTTTAACGATATAGAGTACTTAGTACTCTACTATGGGAGAGCAGCAAGTCGTCCCCCTAAGGCATGCCAGTGACCGCTAGTTAGGTACTCTTGTTTAGATAAATTTATTCTCACGAACAGTGAACATCAATTACAATACAACAGAACGTCACGGCGGAACACACCATCCAGAGACACATTGGTTGGTTGGTTGCGAAACTTTATTGAGGTCCTGCAAGGCGCGCGTCAGCGCGCAGCGGGCGACTCCCACGTCGGGACCGTTAGGCCAAGCCTATCGGCCGCTCCGCGGGCCTGCTGGACCGCCCAAAGTTGGTCAGCCAGGAGGGAGCTGCGTAGGGCCGCCTCCCACCTGACCGATGTAGTGTTGGGGTTAGTGTACATTGCCTTGCACTCCCAGAGCATGTGCGCCAGCGTGGATACATCCCCTTATGCGGGGCAAGCGTCACTGGGAAACACGTCAGGATAAATAGCGTGAAGGGATCTCAGGTTAGGGTACGTGTCGGTCTGCAGTAGTCTGAGCGTAAGGGCCTGTGGCCTATTAATATTTGGATGAAGGAGTGGATATAGTCTCCGCGCGAGGTAAAAATATTTTGTTTTTTCGTTGTACGTGACAGGCGCGTCCCTGTTTTCCGCAACCCCGTTGGCCCCGAATCGTTGCCCGGAACGAGCGCGGTCGGTTAGTGCGCGCGCGGCCTCGTGGGCAGACTCGTTGAGGTTGGGGGAGCGCCTTGGACCTGTCCAAGATGTGCAGGAAACCAAATCAGTACGTGGTGCTTGATGCCGTCACGGCCACCACTTTGGAGCACGCGCAGGGCTTTCTTGGAGATTACACCGCGCTCGAAAGCGCGAATAGCTGACCTAGAGTCACAATAGATGACCTCTCCTTCACCTTCCAGGATGGCCAGGGCGATGGCCACTTGCTCGGTGATCGTCGGATCGTCAGTGTGCACCGATGCGCAGTTGATGATTTGTTGTTTGGAGTCGACCACGACTGCGGAGAAGGCGTGGCTCCCACGGTACGCTGCCGCGTCGAAAAAGCTGACGCCGTGCTCCTCACTGTGAAATCCACAGACACATCAAAAAATTTTATAAAAAGATATGTTCACATATGTACACGTAACACAACATGCACAGGTACACAAGAATTGTTATAAAAAGGTATGTTCACATATGTACAATACATGGCAAGCGAAGAACACACAAAGAAACGTGTGTTCTCCTAATTTAGGTACTGTGTTAAGAAAAAAAAAGTTTAACGATTTCGAGTATTTCGCACTGAACTATGGGAGAGAATTGAGCCGTCCCGCTAAAAGCCCTCTTGCTAACCAGCGGATCCAAGTATCGGTGATTGCGCGTTACCATGTTCGAAGTAGTAGCTTTATTTACAGCAGAAAGACACACGCTTGTAAATCTGGCTTTAGACAGACAACTTGAACGACCCTATGACTTTTCATCAGAGGTTGTGTCGTCAGTTGTCAGTCGTAAGTTACTTTTTTTGTTCAAATAGAGAAACCTTTATTGTGCAATACACCTACGTTTACACAAGAGATTGTAAAGTACGTGAGCTTCAAACGAAAATCAGCTGATACGACTTTATTTCAGGCGTGAAGATCAGGCGTACAGCTGTTGTAAAGCTTAGATTTATGTGAAGCGAGGCTCCTAATTCCCTCACGATGTCCGTTGACACCGTTGTTGTAGCTTCCTCTCGGACTCAAACACAGGGGTTCCACATACCGTACATAGAGCGTTCATAGCGCTCGCCCGTTATAGAAATAGACCGTATGCTGTCCGTCTATCCATCCATCCGACCGTCCGTGCATCCGTTCGTCCACCTCTTCGTCCGTGAATCTGTCCGAATGTCCGAGCATCCGAACGTACATCCATCTGTCTGTGGACCTTTGCCTCCGTCCATCCATCCCTCTGTGCATCTGTCTGTCCATTCATCCACGCGTCCGTCCATCCATTGGTCCATGTGTCTGTCATAATAATTGACGACTTCAACGTAAACATTGTGGACCTTGAGTCTTGTAGCTCTTAAGGTTCACAATAGCGATGCTTCATGCAGACCATAAACTTTGTGGATTGTCTGCCAATTTTCGTAGTTACTCAAGTGGAAATAAAAATGAATAAGCGGAAATTAATACCCCCAAGTGACTTCCTACATTGTGGAGAGGTTGGGAACATACTCGTGTTTTGACTGTGTTTGCTTATGGGGAGCAAAAGAGAGGAGATGGAGGCAGAAATTTTGAGGAAAACTCCTCAAAATTTCTGCCTCCATCTCCTCTCCCTTACCTCCCCCCCCCCCCCGGCCACCAGGCACCACGCCTACGCGAGACACCAATGGTTAATGATCGCGCTTGATGGGGATTCTAAGGTTTTCGCGTTAGAAAAGTGTACGACAGTGTGAAGATACCAGCCGGAAACAAAGTTCTATTAATTATCAAAACTCGCCGCTTAACCACCCCGCAGTCAGCTCCCATAGGAAATTTCGCCGGCACTTTCGCCAGACACACATGGCCCCGGGGCAACCTTTCT
>WOVY01000665.1:35000-37500 GCA_013436015.1 Rhipicephalus annulatus
TGTTTCACACACAGACAAACAACAACGTGTCACAGAAGCACAGGCACACATATGCATACTTTATGGCAAACAAGAGACACAAATTAAACATGAATATGTACCTTTTGCGCATTCACCTGTCAACGTGGCATTACTCACTATGCCAACGGATGCATCAGCCCACCAATGCGACACCGGTCGAAGGACAAGTTTCACTTTCAGTGTGCTTAGAAAAGCTGGTGAATGACTTAAAGTACTTGATACTCTACAGTGGAAGAGCATAAAGCCGTACCTTGAGCCTCAACCATGATGGCGCCCTGCCGGTTGGACATATTTTCATAGAAATTGTTGAACTGTACTATGGGAGAGCAGAAAGTCGTCCCAGTCCAGCTAGTGAATAGTATTATGTGTTTTAAAAAAAGTCGTTAACGATTCAAAGTAGGAGGTACTCGTCTGTATAGGAGAGCATAAAGTCGTCCCGGGAACAATGCCTTTTAAATACTGTTTAGAAAAAAAATTATTCCATTGTGGTACCGAACATGTGTTTAGAAAAATTGCTTAACGATCTGGAGTTCTGAATACTCTACTATAAAACAGCAGCAAGCCACCCCCCTAAGGCATGCCAGTGACCGCTAGTTAGGTACTCTTGTTTGGAGAAATTTGTTCTCACGAACAGTGAACATCAATTACAATTCAACAGAACTTCGCGGCGGAACACATAATCTACAGGCACATCAAAAAATTTTATAAAAAGATATGTTTACATATGTACACGGAACACAACATGCACAGGTACACAAGAATTGTTATAAAAAGGTATGTTCACATATGTACCATACATGGTAAGCGAAGAACACACAAATGACATGTGTGTACTCCTAATTTAGGTAATGTGTTATAAAAAAAAGTTTAACGATTTCGAGTATTTCGCACTGAACTATGGGAGAGAACTGAGCCGTCCCGTTAAAAGCCCTATTTATTAACCAGCGGATCCAAGTATCGGTGATTGCACGTTACCGTGTTCGAAGTAGTAGATTCATTTACAGCAGAAAGACACACGCTTGTAAATCTGGTTTTAGACAGACAACTTGAACGACCCTATGACTTTTCATCAGAGGTTGTGTCGTTGGTTGTCTGTCATAAGTTACTTTTTGTTCGAAAAGAGAAACCTTTATTGTGCAATACACTTACGTTTTACACTAGAGAATGTAAAGTATGTGAGCTTCAAATGAAAATCAGCCGACACGACTTTATTTCCGACGTGATGTTCAGGCGTACAACGGTTATAAAGCTTAGATTTATTTGAAGCGAGGCTCCTAATTCTTTCACGATGTCCGTTGACACCGTTGTTGTAGCTTCCCGTCGGACTGAAACACAGGGGTTCCATATACCGTACATAGAGCGTTCATAGCGCTCGCCTGGTAAAGAAATAGACAATATGTTGTCCATAGATCCGTCCATTCGAGCGTTCGTGCATCTGTTAGTCCGACTCTTCTTCCGTGAATCTGTCGGAATGTCCGTGCATCCGACCGTCCATCCATCTGTCTGTGGATCTGTGCCTCCGTCCATCCATCATTCTGTGCATCTGTCTGTCCATTCATCCACGCGTCCGTCCATCCATTTGTTCATGCGTCTGTTTTATTAATTGGCGACTGCAACGTAAACATTGTGGACCTTGGGACCTGTAGCTTCCTATGTCCATAATAGCGATGCTTCATCACCAGCATAAACTTTGTGGATTGGCTGCCAATTCGTGTAGTTACTCAAGTGGAAATAAAGATAAAACAAGCGGAAATTAATACCCCCAAGTGACTTCCTACACGGTAGAGAGGCTGGGAACATACTCGCTGTGTTTTGACTGTGTTTGCTTCTGGAGAGCAAACGGGAGGCAGGCAGAAGTTTCGGGTAAAACTCCAGTCTCCCCTACCCCCTACCCCCCCCCCCGCCCCCCGGCACCACGCTTACGCGAGACACCAATGGTTAATGATCGCGCTTGATGGGGATTTTGAGGCTTTCGCGTTAGAAAAGCGTACGACTGTGTGAGGGTACCAGCCGGAAACAAAGTTCCACCATTAACAAAACTCGCCGCCTAACCACCCCGAAGTCAGCTCCCATAGGAAATTTCACCGGCACTTTCGCCAGAAACACGCGGCCCCGCGGCAACCTTTCTCACATTTATTGATCAAAGTGCAACGAACCGTAGACGTTCACGCAGTGGAACGTTGACGTGTCGTCCATTTTCGTCACAAAATTACATGTTTAAAACCGATTCTAAGCTGTTAACAAAGCTTGGCGCACCTCGGTTATCACTTTCACAACCCCCTGTACTTGTGACAAGCTGTATGTCGATTTGTAGCGAAATGCTGAATGTTCAAGTTCTATTTCGGGCCACCGCGTCGGGCACGTGTCACTATTGGATGTTTGTATCGATGGTTACGCTTGTTGTGAAACAGTGTAACAATGCTTCGCGTACTCCTGAAACTGCTCGAGGGAGTGCTAAGACCGGCGCTCGCCAATTAGT
>WOVY01000665.1:40000-101840 GCA_013436015.1 Rhipicephalus annulatus
GCACAGAAACGTCATTCTATAGGGAGTTTTAGTGCTGGGTACGCATTCTCTTGGGGCGATGCGGGCTTGGGAGCGCGCGGCGTTGCGTGCCCAACCCATACCCAACCGGAATAGGGAGTTTTAGTGCTGGGTACGCAGGCGGCTTGCGTACGCAGGACGATGGGGCGGCGGTATTGCGCATGCGCGAAGCCCCAAACAGATGGGTCGCAAGATCGCTGGGGCGATGCGTCTGTGCGCCATAAACAACGCTGCCACCACTGGCCTCCTAGCGGAGATAAGCTGCCCCGGCGCACATGCTGGCGCATCATGTTACCTTCACGGCGAGCAAAACCGAGGCTGGCCAGATCAACCACATTGACATTTAAGTTTAAGCGCAAATATTATAGTGGCTAGCCACTGTACAAATAGCATGACACAAAGGCGCGAAATCTCGGACAGTATGGATCTGCCGCCTTGTAAGGTCCACCTTCGCAAGAACTCGACAGTATCCGCACTGCGGATACTCTAGCCGTCGAGTTAAAATAAGCCAAAGTGCGAGCACTTATAGCGATTACATGGTTTCAGCCAGATTACCAAAGCTAGAATGGTCTGGAACATAGAAACTAAATATATGCCAGCCCCGACCAGCTGAATAGGTGGCGCCATCTAGCGCAGCTATATTGAAAAAGACAACCACAACATTGTCATTGCAGAAACGTTGTTCATTGTACATCTGATGCAAAAACTGCGCAGCTACAATATTACAAATGAGTAACGTTTTTATTTGTTTTCATCTCAAAAACATTACGCGTAAGCTAACAAGTTCATGACTGTGGTTGCACGAAGTGTCACAAGATGTCAACACTGTCATTGTAGTAACCTTGTATTTTTCACTTTTTTTTGTATACCAGGATACTGTACACGATAAAAAAAGTGTCCTGATTACTGTGTATGTTTAATTTTACATTTTCAATCATAAAAATATTTAAACAATACTTACGCGACAAGACGCTATGGCGCTGCGAGCACGTGTGACCTTCGTGCGGCTTGCGTTTGCGTGCGTGCCACCGTGGTGACAACTAAAAGGCATTCCGGTTGGGTATGGGTTGGGCACGCAACGCCGCGCGCTCCCAAGCCCGCATCGCCCCAAGAGAATGCGTACCCAGCACTAAAACTCCCTAATGCCTTTTAGTTGTCGCCACGGTGGCACGCACGCAAACGCAAGCCGCACGAAGGTCACACGTGCTCGCAGCGCCATAGCGTCTTGTCGCGTAAGTATTGTTTAAATATTTTTATGATTGAAAATGTAAAATTAAACATACACAGTGATCAGGACACTTTTTTATCGTGTACAGTATCCTGGTATACAAAAAAAAAGTGAAAAATACAAGGTTACTACAATGACAGTGTTGACATCTTGTGACACTTCGTGCAACCACAGTCATGAACTTGTTAGCTTACGCGTAATGTTTTTGAGATGAAAACAAATAAAAACGTTACTCATTTGTAATATTGTAGCTGCGCAGTTTTTGCATCAGATGTACAATGCACAACGTTTCTGCAATGACAATGTTGTGGTTGTCTTTTTCAATATAGCTGCGCTAGATGGCGCCACCTATTCAGCTGGTCGGGGCTGGCATATATTTAGTTTCTATGTTCCAGACCATTCTAGCTTTGGTAATCTGGCTGAAACCATGTAATCGCTATAAGTGCTCGCACTTTGGCTTATTTTAACTCGACGGCTAGAGTATCCGCAGTGCGGATACTGTGAGTTCTTGCGAAGGTGGACCTTACAAGGCGGCCGATTCATACTGTCCGAGATTTCGCGCCTTTGTGTCATGCTATTTGTACAGTGGCTAGCCACTATAATATTTGCGCTTAAACTTAAATGTCAATGTGGTTGATCTGGCCAGCCTCGGCTTTGCTCGCCGTGAAGGTAACATGATGCGCCAGCATGTGCGCCGGGGCAGCTTATCTCCGCTAGGTGGCCAGTGGTGGCAGCGTTGTTTGACAGACGCATCGCCCCATCGCCCCAACGATCTTGCGACGCATCTGTTTGGGGCTTCGCGCATGTGCAATACCGCCGCCCCATCGTCCTGCGTACGCAAGCCGCCTGCGTACCCAGCACTAAAACTCCCTTATGTCACGCGAGCAGCGTTATGCCCCGCCTCCGCGCACTACTCTAAATGGTGTACGTTCGCCTTAATTAGGCAGCTTTCAAGATATGACTGACTGCGCATGTTGGACTGCTTCCTAAACCTAACACTCTCGCATCAAACACTACACACGTGCACACACTGCGACAGGAAGAACTCCTGATCGTCAGACCTAAAAAAAGGCTACGAGCCGTCGGTGATCTGTCATGTGTCCGACGCCAGACGTCATTACGGTGACCGCACTGACGTGAGCCTCAAGGCTGAAAGCCGTGGTGTAGTAACTCGTTGGGGACGCTAGCGTCGACGCCTCCCACGTAGTGGACTTCCGAGCTTCGAGTGTGCGTCAACCCGCCAACAGAGCTGGCGAACGCGAGCGCAGAGCAGGTTAAGAAGGAGTGGGTAAAGCTCTGACAGTGACTCCATGGGCTTGGGAATGTCACTGTGACGATGTGGGGTTGTGCGACGCTAGATTCGCGGGTGAATTATAAATGCTGCCTGCCTCTTGCACACTCTACGTAATGAATCTTATTAAGGACACATGCACGCGTGCGGTAGCTTTTCGCGCAGCACGTCAGGGAAGCTTCTGTCCCCGCTGTCTCGGCAGACGACAACGGCGTTTTGGGAGTGGCACGGGAAAAGCTGTCTTCGGCATCGCAGAACAGACGACACACAGGCCTCCTTTAAAGCCCGCTAAGAAGGCATTTGTCGTAGAGTGTTTCATTTGTCATCTGTAATCTTTCACGTGGGTTTTGTCGGCTGTTACACAATTTCTACTCCTCGATTATGACGTCTGCATGCCCTGTAATTGGGCCATTGAATGAAGAAACGCAGATGCAATGATATCTTATCTTTGCTTTTAAATAACAAAATAAAACAAATAGGAAGGAAATGAGAAAATAAAAAAAACAATCTTTGTAGGCTTGATAGGATACTGCAAGGTATGACGCTTGTTTACTTCAGCAATTTTGTAATTTTTATGATTGCTGTAATTCACAAAATATACTATTTTAAGCAAACAATATACTAGCCGAAAGCAGAACTCACTGTTCGTGAACGTGTAGTTGAGTGTTCTTGTTAAACTATTATTTATACTTTCTCAAAAGGCGTTCCTTTCTCTTTCATCGTGAAAGATACTTAAATGTTATATTTAATTTATTTTAAGCCGCAAGTAGCACAAAAATAATACTAGGTACTTTTAAGTTTCTATTTTGAATTGGTTCTGTTAAGTCAAGCGGGCAAAAGAAAAAAAAAGCATTGGTTGTGAGAGAGAGAGAGAGATGGATTCATTAGTTTGCTAATTGTCCATTAGTAAGAGGAGGAGGAGAAGGAGGAAAAAAATTGCCTGCAGCTTCCCTCGGGGGAACACTGAGGAGGATGCGGAGCATATAATTGGTTAACGGGGTGTTAAAGTGCGACTTACTTGGGTCGATGGCTAAATTGGTTAACGTGGTTGTGAAACGGGGTGTTAAATTGCGACTTACTTGGGTCTATGGCTAAATTGGTTAACGTGGTTGGAGGAGGGGGTGTTAAATGAGTGAACACGTACACACGTATGCGAAAGGACGGCGCTGGTCGAAGGGACGTCGATCATTGTGTTTGTGGATTCGTTGGAATTCATTTCACCGCGACCTTGGACGTCGACGCGCCGTACAAACCAACCGACGAGCGGCAACTGAGCGAGCGAGCGCCGACCTTGAGTATATATACAGCGCGACGGCGCATGCACTGTCAGCTGTTGAATGTTCTCGAAGGAGAAGCGCGCGCGCGGCACAGATGGCGACGGCGCGACGGTGCATGCGCTGTCAGCTGTCGAATGTTCTCGAAGGAGAAGCGCGCGCGGCACAGATGGTGGGCGACGGCGCGACGGCGCATGCGCACGCGTCAGCTGTCGAATGTTCGAGAAGCGGTGCGGATGGCGCGGACGGCGCACTACAAGGCGCGAGTATAAGATGCTTCCGCATCTAAAAAATCTTCATTACAAACCCGGCGGCCTCTGTGGTGCGGATCCAGCACCTAGGCGACAGTCAGGAGCCCTGGGGCCCTGGCGGCGTCCTCGGCCCATCGAATCGCCCATACCGGTTCAACTGGGTCTGAGCTGAGCAGCACGGTCTCCTACCGCTCATCATTGCCAATTGTGCGATCCTGCCAAACCGCCTTAAGACAGGCTCACAGAATGTGAGGTATGTCCATAATTTGCACCTGTCGATGTCCAATTAGTAATGAGACAAATAGCTAAATGATGAAGCCAAAAGATCTCCACTAAGAGTCGATGTTTTCGTTCATGTTTGAGCTTACGAGTACGAACGAAATAGCCTTGGCTTTTTTTATTCGAGTTTAATTAGAGGGCGCTACACTCCGAATTGTGCAAAAGTCATTTCATTGCAAATAAGCCGAAATGGTGCTTTCATGCATTGTATTAGATTCTCGTTTCTTTCTTTTTAAATTCTGTAGCATCACAGTGAACTCCTCGTTCGTCTGAGAGTATACGTTACCGGATTTGACACTTGTCTCATACGAGTTGTCCAGATAACATAGCCTAATGAAGGTCAACTGATTGAAAGCGAACCCTACCGAAACCAACCGGACTCAACCGAACCTTCCCTTCTTGCATTTTGAAGGTTTGCAGCTAAATTTAGACGCACGGACGTAGGAAAGAAACACTAACTGGCATTTTTATTTACACCTTCTGCAGATTATTTATTCCACTTGGTGACCACTTCTTTTTAACTGTAGATTGCTGCACCTATATAATTTGCCCAGGCTTGGTTTATTTATTTATTTTGTTACCTCCACCAAATGTAACAAGCGTGTTCTTCAGAGGGGTTTCAGCAAGGAACTCGCCAGGGCAAGCAAGACAGCTGCAGCACAGAAAACAGGAGGCTGAGAGCGCGACACACCAACTTCGTCCTCGTTTCTCTCCCTGGCACAGAGCTAGTGCCGATGTGCACCGGTACAATTTTATTTTTTTATTTCTTATTTCAGAAGTACCACCAGCCTCGTACATTAAGCTTTAGGCAGAGGTGGATGATACATAAAATTAACTTATAGAAATAAAAAATAAAAAAACACCAGTTGTTATTGTCAACACTGTCTTCTTAATTTTTAATCTGTGCGTTCAAATTTAGCTGCAACATTTCGACTTGCAAGATCGCCAACTCTCCTATACGCAAACCATTATAATTATTAAGCGCCCGTCCTGTTCATGTGCTACTTCTGTGTGTCTCCGTTCCTTCCCGTTTTGCGCTACAAACATGAACGCAAGTGAACGAAACTAACTTGCCCACATCGCCCCGCCGCGGTGGTCTAGTGGCTAAGGTACTCGGCTGCTGACTCGCAAGTCGCGGGTTCGAATCCCGGCTGCGGCGGCTGCATTTCCGATGGAGGCGGAAATGTTGTAGGCCCGTGTGCTCAGATTTGGGTGCACGTTAAAGAACGCCAGGGGGTCGAAATTTCCGGAGCCCTCCACTACGGCGTCTCTCATAATCATATAGTGGTTTTGGGACGTTAAACCCCACATATCAACTTGCCCGCATTGCCGCCTTCATATTATAATAATTCTTATCTCCTTGCCCCGCAATTCTTACTGCAGCCGACACCAACATTTTTATGTCGCTTGTCTGCTTCTGCCACAGTGTCTCCGATAATCAAACGATCCGCAATCTCAAGTGGAACACATCTAGCTATCCACGGCAGGCGTTCAAGAGATAAGCTCATCTCCGAGAAAACACGGTGCTGTGGCAACTCTAAAACTTTACTCGCTTCCTCCCCGAAAAGCAGGCAATAAACGAGGCTTTACGCCGTTTGCCCGTAGGCAGCGTTTCTTTTTTTAATGCGCCTTGAACCATACCTCTTCGTCTAGTAGCATTTTTGGAGAACTCTGCATCGGGTATGGCTAAATAAAAGACTACAAGGCTTAGGAAGCTGTTTTCTTTTTTTTTGTATGTGTGTGAATGAAATTTGTTTTAATGATGATTAAATTACCGAAGTGATCTACAAGATATCGATAATTTGTAAAACTAGGCTCTCATTTGGGCAGCTCGCGTGGAAGAAGCTGAATCTATTGCTCCAAGCGTACATGTATCGATGACGTCTTTAACACGCAAAGTCATTTTGTACAAAAGGTAGATCGCACATTTCACATGCAGTCGTTCGTGTGCTCCAGTACCTAGGCGCCAAAACATTGTGAAAGAAATGCTGAATGTACCACTATATGTTAAGTAGTCCCTGTTACGTTTATTTTTTTATTTCCTTAAAGACCCGCGAGGTGGTATTACATAAGGGGTGAGTAATTATAAACACAAAACACAGAAGCTTAAGATTTACCATAGAAAGTGCCTATTGATATTTTCTATGAACGATGATGGGCAGCGCCCCGCCGCGGTGGTCTAGTGGCTAAGGTACTCGGCTGCTGACCCGCAGGGCGCGGGTTCGAATCCCGGCTGCGGCGGCTGCATTTCCGATGGAGGCGGAAATGTTGTAGGCCCGTGTGCTCAGATTTGGGTGCCCGTTAAAGAACCCCAGGTGGTCTAAATTTCCGGAGCCCTCCACTACGGCGTCTCTCATAATCATATAGTGGTTTTGGGACGTTAAACCCCACATATCAATCAATCAACGATGATGGGCAGAGAATGATTACGATGTGTGTGTGTGAGCTGTACAGACAATTTCTTGTTTGGGGAGTGCATACGCAAGCGCTTCGTTTATTAGATCTATTGCATTGAATCAATAGCTCAAGGAGGAGATGTATAGAGCACGTCGTCAACGTCTTACGTTCTTTCAGACAATAGGTGTAGATCGGGTACTCATACGCAGTCATGTGCACATTTTGTACCTTTGTTCTAAAGCTTTCGGGAGGGGTCATTCAATCTATTGTTATATGCTACGTAGCCCGTGAGACGCCTGTTAACTGTCAAACTGCTTTCTGCAAAAAAAAAAAAAAAGATTAGACAGTTCTTGTGCATCTAGCCGAGTACTTAAGAGCGCTTGGTGACTTGACTCTACGAAGTGAAGGTGGAATAGCAAACAAAGGCGGAATGAACAATGCAAATGAGTTCTCGTGAACCAAGAAAGATCGAGCCGCGCACGCATGTGCTGCGGCTCGACATGTTCCTTTATCGATCGCGAAGGCAACGCTGCTTGCCGGCGCCAAGTGTTTTCGCCTCGTAAGCAATGCAGAATAGAACGTCAGCTGATAACAATGCATTGAGCACTGATTATCTTTAGCGTAAAAGCATCAAACTGCGTACAGAAAACTGAACAATTTGATAAAGCGCTTCAGGTGATGGCAAGCCGGTTTTAGTAAAGCGCAAATTAATTACATAAATCCTACTCCGACCACGAAAAGGATGCTAGAATGTGCGATTATGATTCCTGTTTTTTTGTTTATATATCTACCAGAATTGAATCACACTTTCTGGCCAGTTGTCGGTCCTGAGCTTTCTTAAGGGTTGTATTTGTGCAATCGTGCATGGATTTATCGACAGCCAGTGTGCCTTGCCACTGGTACCATTTTTAGAGCTTTTAAGCTTTTACGGCTTCGCGAGGCCGAAGTTCGCGAGGCCGAAGTTTATCACGGCATTCGAAGTTTATCACTATATTCGCGAGGACGAAGTTTATAATCCTATCATTTAAGTATAGCCTTGCCTCCTCGATGCTTCCACTGCGTTCGAGTAACGCTCTCATCGGCTTCCGAGTGCTTTAAACTTTATGGAGTCGTCAAGTCACGAGGCGTGTGGCAAGTAGGTACACCGCATATGCTCGGCAATATTGCACGTTCTGTTGTCTCCAAACTCTAACTTGAAGGACGAGTTCTACACTTCACGATCGTCGTATAGACAGTCGCATTAAGATAATCAATGTGGCAATATCAGTGCAGTAGTACGGGTGATTACTAGTAGTGTTATCGCTAGTAGTAGCAACATTGCAATAAAAATAGTGGCAGTGATGTTTTTAATAGCAGGACCACTGCTACCACTGTAGTAGCAGTGGTGTCACGACTGTGAATATACGCCTACGTTTGTTTGTTTGTTTGTTTGTGTGTGTGTGTGTGTGTGTGTGTGTGAGTGTGAGTGTGAGTGTGTGTGTGTGTGAGTGTGAGTGTTAGTGTGAGTGTGTGTGTGTGTGTGTGTGTGTGTGTGTGTGTGTGTGTGTGTGTGTGTGTGTGTGTGTGTCCATTATCTTATCAGGTTCCGTGTCTCAAAGTGCCTAGGCTTAAGAAAGACGCCGTATCAGAGAAGTGCTGACAACTCAATTTACCTGGTCTTATTTAAGGTGCACTTAAATTGCATAGTATAGCGTCCTTATTATTTAGGCTCTACCAAAATTCAGCCCTGCCACGGTGGTCTAGTGGCTAAGGTACTCGGCTGCTCACCTGCAGGTCGCGGGAACAAATCCCGGCTGCGGCGGCTGCATTTAGGATGGAGGCGGAAATTTTGTAGGCCCGTGTGCTCTGATTTATGTGCACGTTAAAGAACTTCAAGTGGTCGAAATTTCCGGAGCCTTCCACTACGGCGTCTCTCATAATCATATAGTGGTTTTAGGACGTTTAAACCCACAAATTTATCAAATCTACCAAAATTCAGTCCCTGCAGGCAGCCATCGCATCCACCCTTTTCAGGATGGCAACCGAGCACCTCACCCACATTCCCACCACGCCGGTCGATAGAGCGTATGCATGTATACTATTGACTTCGATTGCACTGGCCAAGAACAACTCCGTCATTTTTGTAGAATTCCAAATGAATGACGTTTGCAGCATTTAGTCACTAAATAGAGAGCTTTGCTGCGCACTTTTTTACTACTTGTGGTAGCACAAGTTACACAGCACACATCACTCCCCTATTTTTGGGGTAGGTTTTGCAGCTTCTCTCCATATCGATTGCTTATATGTAGTGTGTCTACGGGGACATTTTACGGGCGTGAGCGCGTCAATTTTTTAACGCAGACATGCGTCCTATCGGCCATTTTATACGAGAGACCGCAACCCTGCCAACCCTCCTTCGTCCCTTGATACGTAAACTAAGACTTAGCCCACCGTGTTTGCACGAGTATGACCCTCACTCTACTGCGTTAACTCTCATTTTATCGGCACAAGTTAGCATCGCAAAATGTAGGCTTATCTCAGCTAGTGCGTCTGAACGCCGATTAAATAGCGCCTGACGTCGGCTAGTGTTAGACAAAGCCGGTTAAATGCTGTTTGATTTGTGGGGTTTAACGTCCCAAAACCACCATTTGATTATGAGAGACGCCGTAGTGGAGGGCTCCGGAAATTTTGACCACCTGGGGTTCTTTAACGTGCACCCAAATCTGAGTACACGGGCCTACAACATTTCCGTCTCCATCGGAAATGCAGCCGCCGCAGCCGGGAATCGAACCCGCGATCTGCGGGTCAGCAGCCGAGTACCTTAGCCACTAGACCACCGCGGCGGGGCGGTTAAATGCTGTTTATTGGCTACTGTGGGCCACGTGGGATGAAAACGGCCGGTGTAGGCTAATGTGGTCTAATGTTGGCGACATTATTCCTCACGTTGTCTAGTATTGACTTATAGTTTCTAAATGTGGCTAGTGTCGTGATATGTTGACTATGTAATGGTTACACGCTCAAGGGAACTACGGTAAGTTCCTGATTGCAATGAGTGCGCGTTTTTTGTGCGTTCGACCTTTCGTAATTCCAGCAACGTAGTCCTTGAACAAAACATTGCCCCCTTATTTTTCCTCTCGCGCATGCGTATACAAATATCCTAAGTGAGCTCTACCCGTAATTCCTTGGGCTCGTTTAGAGAAACACCCGAGTTTGACAGCCCGAATAAGGAGCTGTCGGATGAGGCTAGCTACATTCGTGAAAATGCGGTACTCGAACAGACGTCACGCTTTGCGAGCAATTCAACAGCGCGTGAAGCCTCGAAGCGCGCAGCTTCCAGCGTCGTCGGAGCGAGTGCCTTCCACCAAAAAGCTCGTCTTTCGACGCGTCTGGGTTAATTATTCATTTAAACGAGTGCAGTTGCTAGAGTACCCTCCTTTTAGACTCGGTAGATGTGAGGAGAACGGGAGGGGGTGTTAAGAGTCACAGTGGTTTGAGTTGTCGGTGTGGTTTATCATTTCGCAGTTAATAAACTGCCGCAATGCCACTCTCACTCCCCGCACACATAGATCATATCGTGCAGTGAGACGGGCAGGAACGTCAGCTGAGACGCTACGCATTTACCCTGGCTTCAGTGTTCCCACGTCGTGCGGCCAGGCTAGGAGTTGCTTTCACGAAAGCTTATACCGCGTTAATCAGAATTACTGACAGTGCGGCGTGCGATGTTTGTGGCACCAACGAAAATATCGAACACCTGCCGTGCCATTGTCCTCGATTTGCCTAAATAGACAAGTACTTGCCAACGCAATGCGGCGACTGGATGATCGGCTTCCTTCTGTGCAGGGGCTATTACAGCAACGTCCGCATGCCTCGACAGCCCACAAGGTAGTGAAAGCCCTGCTGTGTTTCCTGAGAAATACAGGCTTGTGTGAACGCCTCTGACATGCGGTAGAGTTCTACACGCTGCAGTGAAATTACTGTCAGTCTCTTCCCCATCCTTTTTTTCTTTTCCCTATCTTCCCTCTTTCTCGTCTTTCTTGTCCCCTTCCCTAATCCCCCAGTGTAGGGTAGCCCACCGGTTGTCCTTCTGGATAACCTCCCTGCCCTCTCCCTTTTTGTTGCTTCCTCCTCGTGCGGCCAGAGTGTACTCAGAACCGGGGAGTGCCCGGAGCGAGCTTTGAAAAGTGAAGCACGAACAGGGTCATTCCGCACGTGGCGCTGTGGTCGGTAGTCTGCGCAATGTGTCGTCGTTTTCAGAGCTGCGAATGGCCCCACCGAAGTTGTCCAAGCTTAGAACGCCCCTTCCTCACTCAAAAACCCGTGTTCGATTGCAACTGTGCATGATGGATTGCTATTCTTAGTGTCTCTTGTACACTGTATCAGCTTGCTTTTTTTTCTAGTTTCAGAATTTGCACATATTCCTACGAAAACTTACGCGAAATAAGTAAACAAAAAAATTTGACAGCGAGCGTGTTTGTTTGCACCGCTACCACACGTTATTCACTAAAAAACTTTATTCTAAGCGTCGCTGTTCGTCGTATATATATATATATATATATATATATATATATATATATATATATATAGATATATATATATATATATATATATATATATATATATATATATATATATATATATATATATATATATATATATATATATATATATATATATATGATGAGATCTAACAAACGAAGATGCCAAGGAAAGTATAGGGGATGTTATTAGACCGAATTGTAGTGTAAATATGAAGAAAGAAAAGTGGGTGAAAAGATAACTTGCCGTGAGCAGGAACTGCCGTGTATGAATTTAAATGTGGGAGTGTCAGCTAGTCAGCGCCACCAGTAGCCATGGCGGCGAGTGTGGCACAGTTTTTATGAGCCGGTGTGGCGTCACGTAGCACGTGAACTTATTACCAGTTCGCAGCTGACCAATAGTTCCTCGTATACAACCTAAAGACACCAAGTCTGCCACTACGAGACCACCGTAATGAAATACGGGAAAAAGGTTTTTATATATATGTTGAAACGCTAAGAAAATACATTCATTCTTATGCGGCCGCTGAAAGGAAAACTTCGCGCAGGTATTTTCGGAGTGATAAAACGTGAGTGATGGTTTTCCTCGAGCAGTTCATTCTTCTTCGTAGTTTGCCACGAAAAATGGCTGGAATTGAAGATAGCATCCGTTCCAGGCCTCTGAGGTTTTCCAACCACGAAACTTTTCGAGCGAAGCTCCGACAAGTAATACAGAGATGCGAGCTGTTCTAGACCAGGAAGAGAGTTTCGAAATGCCTCTCTGTCGTTCAGGCGCTTATTGCGGCTCTTCCCGGCACGCGAGTGCATTTCAACGTCGATTAACATGCGTCCACTGGAGCTGAAGCTGGGGATATTGACCCCTTTCAAAACAATGTCGGCAAATCAGAAGCAAACGTAGAGAAATAAAGAATTTTTTCTGGCACACGCCACGTCGATCATCTACGCCGTTGACGCAAAGCAGTGCACTTGTGAGACTGCATATAAGAGACTGATTGGAAATATTTAGCTTAAAAGTTAAGATGAAGCGAAAAAAAATTTGCCACATATATCCGTGCTACGCCGCAAAAGACGTTGAAAGGCGATAGCCATTTGTCTGGAGGTGCTGCGTCAGACATGGCACCATCTGGCAGTAATGTGAAGAAAGAAAAGTCTGGTTAGAACGTATAGCCACTGGTAGGTGGCAGCACCAGGTCACTTTATGTAGAGCACCTGAATATTTAGATGCGATGCAGCTTATGGCACAGTTCAATGTGATGTGCGGCGGAACCACCCTTACTGAGTTTGCGCAACAGATCGTCCACGTACTGCCAGAACGTGTTCAAGTGGTAGCACTTTCCGGTTTGTGTAATGGGGCGGGTAAGACCAAACCTCCTTGGGTAAGACGCTGTGGCCTCTCCTCCTTACACCCTCGCAGCAATCATGTGAGCGTCGGGAACAAGATTCTTCAGACGCGTGATGAACAAATGCGTTGTATGCTAGTAATAACCGCTGAGCCGAACCACGAGATTGAAGTAACTAGAAGAATAAAAATGGGGTGGAGCACATTCGGCAAGCACTCTCAAGTTATGACAGGCAGATTGCCACTGTCCCTCAAGAGGAAGGTATATAGCAGCTGTATCTTGCCGGTACTTAGCTACGGAGCAGAAACCTGGAGACTTACAATGAGGGTTCAACTTAAATTGAGGACGACGCAGCGAGCAATGGAAAGAAAAATGGTAGGTGTAACCTTAAGAGACAAGAAGAGAGCAGAGTGGATTAGGGGACAAACGGGGGTTAAGGATATCATAGTTGAAATAAAAATAGGAAATGGACATGGGCCGGGCATGTAGCGCGTAAACAGGATAACCGCTGGTCATTAAGGGTAACTAACTGGATTCCAAGAGAAGGGAAGCGGGTTAGGGGGAGACAGAAGGGTAGGTGGGCAGATTAGATTAAGAAGTTTGCGGATATAAACTGGCAGCAGCAAGCACAGGACCGGGTTAACTGGCGGAACATGAGAGAGGCCTTTGTTCTGCAATGGACGTAGTCAGGCTGCTGATGATGATGCTAGTTAGAACATGCTGCCACGAGCACTCGGACCTGCGTAAGTGGCCGTGTAAGAGGCTGTGGCCTCTCCCCCTCACCCTCTCTCAGCAATCGCATGTATGCGTCGTGGAACGAGATTCTGCAGACGCGCGATGAACCCACGTTGCGTGCTCTAGGAAGAGTTCGGGACGAGTACCAGTGACGGAAACCACAGTAAATGCATGGTGTGGTCCACTTTTAAATACACGTTACCATCGGGCAATGTGCTCTTGATGAATGGAAGCCCTTGCTTAACGCCCAGCAATCTTAATCTCGTGGCTTTGTTCATGACTGTGAACAATGTCCGTCAAAAAAATTGCCCGCAGCTTCCCTCGGGGGAACACTGTGGAGGATGCGGAGCATGTAATTGGTTAACGGGGTGTTAAAGTGCGACTTACTTGGGTCGATGGCTAAATTGGTTAACGTGGTTGTGAAATGGGGTGTTAAATTGCGACTTAATTGGGTCGATGGCTAAATTGGTTAACGTGGTTGTAGGAGGGGGTGTTAAATGAGTGAACACGTACACACGTATGCGAAAGGGCGGCGCTGGTCGAAGGGACGTCGATCATTGTGTTTGTGGATTCGTTGGAATTCATTTCACCGCGACCTTGGACGTCGACGCGCCGTACAAACCAACCGACGAGCGGCAACTGAGCGAGCGAGCGCCGACCTTGAGTATATATACAGCGCGACGGCGCATGCACTGTCAGCTGTTGAATGTTCTCGAAGCGCGACGGCGCATGCGCGTTTACTGGAGAATCAGGAGAATTGTAGAATGTTCTCGAAGGGGAGAAGCGCGCGCGGCACAGATGGTGGGTGACGGTGCATGCGCGCGTCAGCTGTCGAATGTTCGAGAAGGGGGAGAAGCGCAACGGCGCATGCGTCAGCTGCCGATGTTCTCGAAGCGCGACGGCGCATGCGCGCGCGTCAGCTGCCGATGTTCTCGAAGCGTGACGGCGCATGCGCGCTACATTATACAGCTAGCGAATGTTCGTGAAGAGGAGAAGCGCACGCGGTGTGTAGAGGAGGAAGGGATGCACAGATGGTGGAAGAAGGAGGAGGAAGCCTGCGGACGGCGCCGCACTACAAGCCTCGAGTATTAGATGCTCCGCATCTAAAAGCAAATATTACGCATATCTGAGGCGCAACATCGATACGTTACTATTAGGTGGTGTTTACGTTTTATTACTAGAAGATGCAGAAATACGTAATTCTAAAGACACTAGTGTTTCTTACGCTGCGCTGACAATACGACGTTATGCAAAAAAAGCTGTTGTTTTTTACACTTCGTCAAAACGACACAGTGCTGCCACCTACCAGAAGCACTGCGTTCTACACAAGCTTTCGTTTCCTGACATTACTACCGGGTGGCGTCCATATCGCACGCAGCACTTTAAGACAGATTTACATTTTTTGACGATATTTGCAGCGAATCACGCAGATATTTCTTTCTGAGTAGGCGCATTCGTTCTTGCCCGGTCACTTCCAATCTCTGATCTTTGCTTCCTTGAAGCGTTGTGAGATGGTGAAGGCATAGACAGAAGTTTTTGTCACCAATTAACTGCGTAGTGCGCGCGTTGCCGTTTCTCTCTTCAAATGACTACCCCTTCCATGGACTCATATCAAGTCCCAGTGATCATATTTTTGCTAAATAATGCCATCCTTAAGTGGGATTCCTCACATACTCGGCGTCGAGGTTTATGTTACATACTTAAGCTACTTCTAAGTTCGATTTCTTATTATTAAAGGTAGTTGTATGAATGGCGATGTGTCACCAAGTGAAAGGGAAAACGTAGGTGGGTCCACATAAAACGGTGATATAGGGGCAAGACATCATCATCATCATCATCATTTATTTATTGATTCATCTCTAAAGGTCTGTTGGGGTATTACGTAAGGGGGGAGCATACAGAACAGAAAAGGAACGCCCAAACAGTCATTAAGGAAGCAAAAAAAGGAAATAAAACTTACAAAGAAATAATCAAAATACACGTAAAGGATAATGCGCTCAAGAAGAAAACACAAATACACAAAAATCTCAATCCGTTACGCATGAGCACTCAATAAATTTGTTAGTACGTTTCAACACTTCATGGGGTCGCGTACAATCACAACATGGTCAGGTAAGCTACTCCATTCTGCAATGGCTATTGGCAAGAAGGAGTTGCTGAACGAATTGTTAGAAGTGTGGCAGCTTGGGCTAGTTGGTAGGCATGACGATAGTTATAGCGCGAGAACAAAACGACGACACAGAGACAAGAAGGACTTTCGTGTCCTTCTTGTCTCTGTGTCGTCGTTTTGTTCTCGCGCTACAACTATCGTCATGGATTGTTAGAGCCGTGAAATCTTCTGACGATTGAGGGAGTTGGACGGGTGGCGTGAAGTGCGGTTTGGCGGGAGAAGAAACATGACACGTAAGTGTGAGAAGTTGTAATATAGCTTATGAAAGAGGCATAAGCGAGATACTTTTTTGCGAAGTGCTAACGATTTAATGTCCAGGTATGATTTGATATTTGTGAAACTTAGCCGATGGTCGTGCTGGGATGTAATAAAACGGGCTTCGTGGTTTTGGACAGCTTAAAGTAGCTCAATAAGGTAAGCTTGATGTGGGTTCCACATTGCGGATGCGAATTCCAGTTTAGTGCGGATTAATGTAACGTATATATATATGTATGCGAGTGTTTGGATCGAAAGTGGTGATTATGATAATGACCGTCTAATGAATCCCAGGTATTTGTTAGTGGCGGCTACCACATTATTAATATTGTTACGTTCGGTAATATTGTTAATAATATGTTCGTACAATGTGAGCTTGCTTGTGATGGTAATCTCAAGGTACCTTGTATGAATCAACCAGCTCATAAGGAAGAGACTGCAAAGAGTAGAAGTTGGGTATGAGAGAGCGTTTCTGCGACCCGTGCGTGAATTTACATTTTTAGGCGTTTAGTTGTATGAGTCAGCGAGTGCACAATTTTTGAATTGTTGAGGTCACGTTTTAAAAGCTTCTGATTGTTATGTGATGTAAAGCGGTGGTTGAAGACGCAATCATCGGCAAAGAGCCGGATGGCTGATGTAATACCGGTGGGCAGATCATTGATCAAAAATAAAAACACAAAGGGTACGAGAACTGAACGTCGCGGTACTCCTGATAATACTTAGCTGACTGTAGAATGATGGTGCTCAATCACTGTGAACTGCGATCTGCCAATCAGGAACCAAGATTGTGCCAACGAACGGTTAAGGACTCTTGTGGGTACGCGTTCCACTTTCTTGTTACACCGAATTATATGATTAGGAAGGAATTCACCATGATTGTTTTTAAATTTTAGCTTGTTTTTTTGCTGGCTGAGCCGACTAAAAAAACTGCCTTTAAAGCCCAGGGGATGGCTGATGTACTCGCGCTAGGAGAGGTTGAGCTGAGAGCCGTTTAACACGCATACGTCCTACGCTAGTAATGATTCCGCGTTCATACTGGCTTTTTGTGAAGGGACATCTCAGCGGCAATATACGCAAAACGTTTTTGTGTGGTAAATGTAGCATCGATGGCTGCTCTCGCATGCATTGTCTTGCGCTTGCACGCGCTAGAGTAGGTTTTCATGTAGGCCGCATGTTTGCACGAACGGTGCACACGAAAGAAAAGCTCTACGCCCCCGCCCCCCCCCCCCTGAGCTTTGAGAGGGGAACCAAAAACACCCGGTTGATTGATGTCCTGACCGAAGCTATATAGCTTTAAAACCCTCCTATACACGTAATCAACGTGAGAGCTATGTCGGCGAACTGTACTAAACAATGAAAGGTGATGCTGCAGCTCTCCAATCCGTAAAAAAAGTATAGCGAAAAATAACTGCGAACACAGACAAGGAAAGCACACAAAAGACTGGCACTACTAACTGTGGTTTATTCCAGTCCCACTCACCAAGTTTACGCACGCATAGTCTAAATACAAAAAAGTATTCCACTTTTAGTGTTGATGGGAAGCGAATGGGTCATACAGATGGTTATTTTCAAGCTTTTCAATGGCTGTAAAAATGATGAAGTTCGCATGATCTGTCTGTTTGAAAGTTGTAGAAAAGGAGCTACAATAAAATTTGAAGTGAATGTATATACCCTTGCTTAACGAACGTGTATTGCAAAAAAGCATAAAAATATTGCCCAGTAAAAAATATGAGTGGTGTTAGTTTAGCTCAATTAATAAAAGAGTGAAGGGCCATAACTTCAAATTTATTGTATAGGCTGCATAATAATGAAGCGTAGATGGTTACGTATTTCTCAGAGAACATTAATGATGAGTAATCCGATAACAAGTCAGTATGTTGTAAAATTGAAATCAAACACAAAGCCATAGCAACTAATTGGAGTGTTAAACGAAGCAAGGCAAGCAGATAGCTCCTTTGGGATTCAAACTAGCGTAACTAATGGAAACAATGGCATAAGGGCATACGGCCGTTCCTCGTGCTGTCTGTCACTTCACCGCAAAATAAGCAGTGAAAGTCCGGCCCATATGTACAACAGTAGGAGCCATATACCAATGTCTCTCAAGATAGCCCGCCTGACTGTACCCCTTTCGTAGTAAAATCAGCAGTCACTGCCTGAGTGACGCAGTCACCCCCCTACCGACGCCCTTTCATTTTACTCAGTAGGATGAAGCCGGTGGACGCTTTTGAACTGTCCATTAGCCACTCCCGTGAGCAGCCTTCACCAGAGGTCACTCGCACATGGAGCCAATGACTTACAGCGATTTTCATCGGACTTTGAATACTCGGTAGCGCAGATTTGACAAAGAACCAAGAAAAGAGAACTAGTGCACTGGATAGTGCCTTTTCTGTGCACCAGGTTTCTTTCTCTGCCCTGCGTCCAGTTCGTGCTAACCAGTACTTATGACTATGAACAAACCGGCCTCGAAACCAACCCAGAACAAACTGGCCTAGAAAACACTTTCCTTGCGGGAAATGGCAGCCTCCCCTATCCCCCCCCCCCTTTCACGGCATCCCTCCAAGCTTTATTGCCCGACAGAGCTTTTCACCTCAGCTTGAGCGGCGCCTACATGGCTTTTGCGAGTTTTTGCTCGCTCATAGAACACACAAAGCATGGGTCTTGTCGATGTTGTCAATATGTACTTTATAAGACACACAACGGCGATGACAACGGTGCGCCTAGCGTGTTCCCAGAATTACGACAGCAACCGTAACAAGACAGCAAATCAAGAGGGGCATGCGGTGCTGTTTATGCCTCGGGTGTACAAACACAACCTCACGGGCCGCAACCGGGGAATCGGTGTTGAATTATTAATGCAGTACCCAGTCGTTTTCGTTCAGCGAATATGAATAAATACTTTATGCACAAAAGTTTGGCATGTGACGCATGAGGAAATCTCGGGCGTGGGCCGTTGCCTCGGGTAAACGAAAGTGATACGTACCTGTGCACTCGTGGTTGTGCAGTCATGTTTTTTTTCTTTGAGGTCACACAATTTCGAAAACACGCCACGGGCAGAAGCATACAAGCCACGGCGTTATGCATATAAACACTTGCCCCGAATGGGTGGTGACTGAAGTGTTGACCGTGCTACAGGCAAGATTCGCCCGTAAGAGATGTCCGTGGGTACACAATACACGTCTTCTCCTTCCGGACACGCGTCGAATGTGGCTGTTTTAAAGGCCTGGTCATCGCAAAGCGCTCGAAGATATAATGTCATCAGCAAGCGCAAGAACATGAAAAAAGCGAGCAGTTGCGTAGGAGTGCGTGTTGCTTGACAGACATATACAGGGTGTCGCACATAACTTGAGCCAAAGAGGAAGGGGAAGAAAGTTTAAGCGGAAAGACAAGGAGGATAGCAAGTTCTTAGACCGGCTGGCTACCCTGTGCTGGGGAAAGGGGTGAGGGTAATAAAAGATGTTAAAAAAAATGTTGCGAAGAGAGAGAGAGAGAAATTACAAAAAAATGCGACAAAGGAAAGGCAACATCAAAGAGTATAAGACACTATAGTCTGTCTCTGAGGCCAGTTGTCCGCAAAAAGCGCAGCAAAGCTTTCAAAGCCTTCTGGGCTGAGGATGGGCTCGGCCAATGACCCAGAATCCTATGTTCCGACAAAGGCCGATCATCCAGTCTATCCAGAGCTGCAGTCAGTTCTTGTCTTTGCGCGTTGAAATGGGTGCACTCACACAGAAGGTGCGCGATGGTTTCTTCGCAGCTGCAGTAAGTGCATGTAGAAGAGCTGGCCATTCTAATGAGATAAGAGTATGCGTTCGTGAAGGCCACTTCAAGCCACAGGTGGCATAGAAGAGTCTCCTCAGCCCGAGATATCTTTGAGGGAAGACGAAGCTGCAGATAGGGATCCAAGTTATGCAGGTGCGCGTTTGGGAAGTCTGTTGAGTTCCACTGTACCAGTGTGAGGTCACGTGCAAGCGAACGAAGTCTTGTAGGTGCGTCGGTTCTTGAGAACAGGATGGCTGTGTATTGGGTACCGTCGTGTGCAGATCTATCAGCCTCATCTGCGCGGTCATTGCCATATATGCCGCGATGACCAGGTATCCACTGATACACTATGCTGTGCTGTTTTTCGATTGCTTGGTGATGAAGAAGCCTTATTTCAGCTACTAGCTGTTCGTTAGGTCCATGGCGAAAGGGTGACACAAGACATTGAAGAGCTGCCTTCGCGTCCGAGAAGATAGACCAAGCTCCCGACGGTTCTTCAACTATATACTGCAGAGCTGCACGTATAGCGGCGAGTTCTGCAGCTGTCGACGACGTCAGACGCGATGTCATGAATTTAATTGTGATGTGCCTCGCGGGAATAACCACCGCCCCTGCAGAGCTTACTGAAGACACCGAGCCATCCGTGTAAATGTGAAGGCGTCCGTTGTGCTTCTAATTTGAAAGTTGAAGGTGCTTAGGAGGTGAATTGAACCA
This sequence comes from Rhipicephalus annulatus, assembly GCA_013436015.1. Lineage (NCBI taxonomy): Eukaryota > Metazoa > Arthropoda > Arachnida > Ixodida > Ixodidae > Rhipicephalus > Rhipicephalus annulatus. Next base: position 60,223 of record WOVY01000665.1, read on the forward strand.
AACACATACAACTCGCACTAGACTGTAGGTACTCAGACTATTTTCTATTTCTCGCTATACTAATTAAATTATTTTTAATTACCGATTTAATAATTATGGGCTGTAAACCCAAAATATGAACACTGCGATGTAGAGCACTGTAAAGATATAAAAAAAGCCTATAGCAGCACTATAGCAGTGCGCTCGCGGTCCGTCACACAGCTTCCTTTTACGTTTCACGGGCTTTCTTTACAACGTGGAATAAAATTACAGCGCAAAACGTATCGTACAGGAAACAATTCCGTCGGTGGTTTCTGAAAGTGCTCCACATCTCAGTGTTCATATTTTGGGTTTACAGCCCATAAATAATAAATTTGTAAGTAGAAAATATTATTTATTAGTATAGGAACAAAGTAAATATACTGAGTACCTACGGGCTAGTGTGAGTAGTACGTATTCGGTTCAATTCACCACTGAAGTGTCTTTCACTTTCAAACTCTTGGCTCAAGTTATGTGGGACAGTCTGTATATTGGGCACATCACTGATCTGCAAGAGGAAGGATCATGGCATTGGGTGGCATTCAAGAAGTGCACCTTCAGAAGGCACTGTAGGATCTTTCGAAATGGTCGATGTTAAGCACACAGTGGTTCGTTTTCTTGCGGTGCGGTTCAGACATGCGTTGAGAACGGAATCACAACTGTCGGAAATCAAAATATGATGCGGATGGCGCATGACTGCGCCAGGAAGTTCTACTCACGAAGATGATGCCCAAGTGTCCAGCAATGTTTTTTCTCGGTGCGTTCGACAGATCAGCGTTGGTTTAATTCAGACATTTTATTTCTTCGGTTAACGCAAATTAGCGAGATTTGGCTGTATATACCTTCCTCCAAAATCCTATTGAACCTCGCATCTTTTGTCGGCTCTGGTGATGTTGGGTTGCCTTCACAAAAGCGTATACAACCCTCACAAGAGTGAACGACAGTGCGGAATGCAAGGGCTGCGGCACCGAAGAAGACATCGTCCGTCTGCTGGGCCATTGCCCTCGATTTGTCTCGGAGAAATGAAAACTTTCTGAGGTGTTGCGACAATTGTACGATCGGCCACGCTCTGCGCAGGTGCTGCTGCAGCACTGTCCTCGTCTTCGTCGGCTCACAAAGCAGTAAAACCCCTCTGGCGCTTTATGAGGAATACGCATCCATGTGAACGCCTTTGGCTTTTGCACAGTACCGCCACTGCATACGCGTCCGCCCGTGTACTAAAAACGTTCTCCTCACTTTCCTTTTTCTTTCCCCTCTCTCTCTCACTCTCATTTTATACTCCCCTTTGTCATTCTTCCAGCGTAGGGTAGCAAACCGGGCATGTGCTTGGTTAACTTCCCTGCCCTATTTCTTGATGTTCTTTCTTCCTTCGTTCTGAATGAACTTGCTTGTGGCTTCGTCTTACAAAGGCATAACTGTTGATTACCTTTCTTAATCCTTCAACTACTCTGTGGAATCCCGACGTACTCCGCTGTAATAGGTTTCTTGGGTAGTGGAGCGTAACTAGCTAATCGATTTCGAAGGAAAACATTTCCCTCGTTAGAGAGTTGCCAACTCACCACTACCTATTTAAACGATTCTTTGAACAATTATTGACGGTAATCGTCAAAAATGGCCTCAGACATACTCGAAGCTGCTAGTGACATGACCTTAAAATCGATGCTTTTCTGTGAAAGAGGCGCTCATGTCTACGATCCACAGTTCTACGCAGTGTGGACTCATTTCTGTGTGGTATGGACACTCAGTGGGGAAAAACGTGAACTCACTGTGTAAGTGTTGTGCTATGTACATATGTATAGCCTTGTGTTTGCTACTGAATGTGCGATGTTGACTTTTGTTCAAGAGAAGAGGAGTAGCCGGCGCCACGCATTGGTACCAACCTCTCCTTACAAACATTTAATAATAAATAATCTACGCTCCTCATGCCAAATGGAGCCTTCGTGTGCATGCTAGCGCGGACATGAAGGCTTCTCACTCGTGCCACAGTTCGCAGCGCTGTGACGAGACGTCCTTATACGCAAGCAAACGGCTGCCTTCGTCTTCCACAGCAACGCTCTTTTAGGACGGAGCGGGGGAATTCGTTCAATATTCCAAAGCTACCCTTCGGTAAGTTCAAAACAGCGTTGGACATCGCAGCCTATGAAAGTTCATGAATCTTAATGGGATTTCGCAACGCCATAAGAACGGGCCGGCTTCAATAAAAATCAATATAACGTTGGCAAGACTAGCGGCTCGTGTGTACTGGCTGTCGCTGCTCAAAGAGTAAGTGAAAGAAGAATGCACCTTTAGCTCGAAGTCGACTTGCCCTTCGAGGCTCTTAAAGTACCGCGAGTTCAAGGACAAGAGAGGTTTTTTTTTTCTCGCTTCACCACGCTTCCTACAGGCAATATCGCTCCTCGCTGCCGTTGATTATTGAATCAAATACGCGGACACTATCAGCACTCAGCGTTCAGTCTGTCTGGATTTCACACCGGCTGCACGTGGTTATCTCTGACATGGCAATAGAAAATGCACAAAACAAAGCGAAATGCGCTCGATGGCGTATTATGTACACTAAAACCTCATTATCAAAAAGTTGCAACTTACATAAAATTAAATTCGTTGTATCCGAAAATTCGTTATAAAGCTATGCTCCTAAACTTGTGTCTATTGTAAGACCATATTTATTACCTTCGTTATTACTTATAATTCATAATATACATGTTCATTATACTGAGCTTTTAGTTTAGTCATGCGGGACAAGGTAGAATTGGCGTCCATGTCAAAGTAAGATAGGAGATAATTCACAACTGATATATCTCGTATTAGGATCAATAGAATTTATTTCCTCACGACGTCCCACGAGAAGGCTGCTGCCGTCATGAACAGCACCGAAAAGGCAGGAAATTGCGATAGAGACTAATGCGCTTTTTTTTCATAGGATGATCCTGCTTCTTTTAGAAGCTTTCAACAAAACTCATTATTGCGTCTGATGTAAAAAAAAAGAGTTCTCCGAGTTGGCGAGCTTTAACGAAAGATATCGTTAGATGTTTTCGCAATGCGGGCTTTTTCAGCAGTGCGCCTTAGCCGGGTCGCTGGCCTCGAGGTTGGAGACAAACTGAAGCGATTAATTTCGTCCGACAGCGGCGCCGCTTGCCAAGGACGGTGTGCACGGCCTCTCACAGTCATTTCATCATTACGAAGCACCTTATCTGCATGGTAATAAATTAATGCGGCAACTTAGTTTTGGGGGGAATATTTGGTTAAATGTCACGCATGATTAAAACGTTAGTCGAGTGAAAGAAACAAACAGCGACTTTGAAACGTTTCCCGGTCTTTTTTCGTTGCGGGAAATAAACAGAATATGAATGAAATTGGAGAAATGAGTCTTCTACTTCTAGACATCTAGATGAGGCCTCGAAGACCGCTAAATGAAGCTGTCTGCACGATGCATCAATTTAGGTAATCATTACGTAAACAAATGAACTAAAAGAAAGCATGGTTGGATGTGCCTGTGACAGACTAATGAAGTCCACTACATCCTAAGGACGTCTTCAAGAACGCTAAATGAAGTTGTGAATGAAACGTCCAAGGTAAGGTGAGCTGTATGAATGCAAATGAAAAAAAAAGTAGGTGGGGAAGTTTAGTTCACCTTTGCATGTGGAAGCGAAAATCTACTTACCGACACCCCATTAACGTCTTGAAGATCTCTAACTACAGACATGAAGTAGATGTCTCAATATAAGTAATCTGTAGGTAAACAAATGAATTCGGTCGGTTTATAGGTGTCACAGAGGAAAATTAGCAAGACTTTTCGGCCGTTTGGAGAAGTCTTCAAGACGACTAATTGAACCTTTGAATTGAACGTCGTAGTTTCGGGGGCCTTTGATGACACGACGAAAAAGTGAACACAAACGCAAATGAGGGAAGGGGGTTTGGTGTTTGGTGATTTCAATTGAAGAAGAGCCCAGAAAAGCATGGTTGACACTTGCCGATAATTTCTCATGAGAGAACTCCTAACGAAGGATTTAGTGTGTGCAGATACGACTAATCAGTGCTTCAAAACCACGTGTCCAAGTTTAGGAGTTTTTACCTAACCAAACAAGCAAATGTAAGGATTTTGAAGGTATGAGAGGTGGGGGAGACAGGTTGTCCATGGCGTACAGAAATGAAGTAACTTTAAGGACATGTCATCTACGCCTACAAAAACAATCATGAATTATATGTCTCAATATTGGTTATCTCTAAATGAATTAAGAGATAAAACGGAGTAATGTGTGAAATGAAAAAAAGCAGGTCAGCCTCCCAGCTGCTTAAGAAAGCCTTGAAGACATTTAAATTAAGCTCCCAAATTGGTGCCTAGGAATAATTGATTGTAAAGTAAACAAAAAGAAAAAATCACACCTTGTTCATGGAGTGAATGATGATGAGTGGGCGAAGATCCGGAGGTACATTGGTAAACCGGAAATCCTCCGTGAATTTGCCCAGTGGATCATCAAGGACGTTTGAAACGCTGTACATTATCATCATCATTATCATCATCAGCCTGACTACGTCCACTGCAGGACAAAGGCCTCTCTCATGTTCCCCCAGTTAACTCGGTCCTGTGCTTGCTCCTGCCAATTTGCTGTACATATACACAACGTAATCTTATTGCGTTGTGTATATGTACATCACACCGTCCGTGACGTGAGAAATTCCGATAGTATTTAAAGTATTTTCGTGGCATTGTCTTGATAAAATTTTCTGAAACTTCGTATGCTCAATCTATGGCATCCACAGATTACTGCGTATACTTCATTTTTACCGATCGGAGGCTACTTAGAATCCAGGAGACGCCTTCGAAAATTGATGACATAACATTTAGTGCGGGAACCTTAAGGTGGCGTCGGTACCTGAATTTTCTTTTCACGCGTTTTCTCGCTTCCGAAGCGTGGTTTCGTGGTAGAGCGATGTTTTAGCGATAGTGAAATATTACCTTACTAATACGGACGCAACCGATTTACTCTTTAGTGTAACGCGCACCTGTGTATAAGTACACCAGCCACAAGCATTTTTTCTTTTGTCAAAAAAATGCGGCCACCGCAGCTGGGATTCGATCTCGCGACCTGCGGGTCAACAGTATAGCGGTATAACCACTGCGAAACCATGGCGGATGAAAGTAACAAATGGCTGGCATAACGAAGGACACCACTCAGGCCATCGAAGACTCTTGAAAGAATGAAAGTTCGCTCATTAGAGGTTGCGGCGATGGGGCAACTAAAATTAGATTGTCTGAAAAAATGTTCTAGCTATCCACAGCTTCATTAGTCGATGCAGGTATTCGATTAAAGAACGCAAATTCAGTGGAAAGCCCGGAGCTGTACCAACTGATTTTCTAAACATTTTTTGTTCTCCCAGCCTAATGAGGATACTTGATTCGTTAGAGGTATTGGCTTTTCGAGCAAGCTCTGTTGGCGAGCTCTTTAACGAGATAAGCGAGTTACACGGGAGGCCCACCTCTGCTCCTGAGTTCATTGACCCGCGCAAGAGACGCAAAGCGTGGACTTTAAGAAGATCGATTCAGTGGTGCAGGCTCTTTATATCGGTGTCATGTAAAAAGAAAGTTCATATGCAAGTGCAGTACCACATGTGCTCGGCAAAGTAAAGATGCTGTTAGTTTTGCTGGGATAGATCACGAGGTTATCCCACGCCGTTGCATAGGTGCATATGTAACTCAATTAAGCTTGTGCTCTGCTGTATACGTGTTCTTCTGGATTTACTGCACGCAGGACAAGCATTAAGAGCGAAGGAAGGAAAGAAGGAAAACTAAAAAGAAAGAAAGAAAGAAAGAAGAAAGAAGAAAGAAAGAAAGAAAGAAAGAAAGAAAGAAAAAAAGAAAAGAAAGAAGAAAGAAAGAAAAGAAAGAAAGAAAGAAAGAAAGAAAGAAAGAAAGAAAGAAAGAAAGAAAGAAAGAAAGAGCGTCAAACCCGCCCTTCTTAGCCCACGCACATTGGACCAAATCTGGCCTGTCCAGCGAGCCAGGGCTATCGCCGAGGACATCGCACGATGCTCCGCGGACGACGACCCCTGGAGGCCTAGCCTGGGTCAGGGATTCCTCGTTTGATCTTTAATAAAGTTTATTACCTATTTACCCACCGATGCAGTGTGGCACATGCCCGCAATTTCCCCGGCAGCATATGTGCCCGTACTGTTCTTAGAATCATTGGTACAGAAGTAGCATACCTGAGCTGAAGAACTATGGATAGTACACCTTGGTATTTCTCTTGCTTCATGATATGTTGGTTTCATTACGTTGCTTCTAACAACTATGAAAATGGCTGTTGTTTTTCATATCAAATGGGTGACAATCAATAGACCTGACCGAGTTCAACAATTGCCTTCAATGAACCGCTAAAAGCACTTGTTAACGCCGTCTAGTAATAGATAAATACCCAATAATGACTTGCAGGGCTCGCTAAATCATTGATAATATTTGTTTGGGGTGATTAGCACTTGTAGAATATCTGCTAGTGTTGCTGGGTCACGCTTAGATTCGAGTAAAATGTAGGAAATGCAATTAAATGGTGGCTAAATTGTAGCTAACGTGTGTTAAATAAAATCAGTAAATTATTGCTTGAGTTGACTAGCTTTTGCCAAACGCCAGCTTATTTTGGCTGATTGATCTCGTATATAGAGCACGATAACAGCAACGCTGCTTTCATTTAAGCTTAAACCAGTCATCAAGTGGCCCATTGTAAACTTCCTTCTTTCAAATTTTAATGCGTATCATACTCAAACTTTTCCTGTTTCGCTCAATTCAATATGCCGCACTTTTCACACCGTTGAACTGACAGGCCAGAACTAGCTCTTCTATATTCTTCCAAGACAAAAATAGCTTTCATCTCTTCACAGATATCTAACAAGAAGAGAACGTTTCGAAGACACAGACACACACACACACAACACACACACACACACACACACACACACACACCATATATATATATATATATATATATATATATATATATATATATATATATATATATATATATATATTATATATATATATCTATATATATATATATGTGCAGTACATCGGACAAACAGAAACACCATTTAGGATTCGCTTCAATAATCACAGAGCCCATGCGAAATCAGCCCCAAGTCTACCTTTATCAAAACATCTCAATCTTCCCGACCATGCATTCGACAAACTATCAGTAACGCTCTTAGAGACGGGATTTAAATCAAATCGAGAACGTGAACAACGAGAGTCATACCTTATCCACCAATTTAACACCCTCGATAGAGGAATAAATGAGAATCCTGGTACACTTGCAGCAATTAAAGCATTAGAAAACAATAACGGCAATAATGAAAATAGTAACTGAGTTTACGGCACTGCAGCTGCGAAGGGCACTGGACAACCCAAACAATTCCAAGTGTAACTACTCTTCCTTAGTGCAGCTGTCGTCTGTTTTCTGTTTTATTTTACTATCCAATCAATTATGCCATGACATGCCCAACAGCAACCCTGTGCACAGCCGGGAGACCCCCACTACACGCGTAATCCAGAAGCGGGCAAGGAATTCGCATTGTGCCCGCTTACCAGCCTCTGCCGCAATACGGGGCACCCCTCTTTCTACGACGAAATGTTGACGGGACTCCGAGTAGTTAAAGGCTTAGAACTTCCTAAAAAGCTCCTTTTTGTCCCCCACACCGAACCGCCAGTACCAGGAGGCGCCGTCTGGTCAGGAGGAATAAGTTAGTGAAAGGAAGCATACACATCCCGCTGACATCAGAAAGGTGAAGGGGAGAAGGGGAGGAGATGAGGGGGAAGTGGAAGGAAGAGTGGAAGGAGGGTGCCCGAGGGGAGTCCACCGTATAATATTTTTCTCTTCTTTTTCTCTTTTTTCTTTTTTCTTTTTTTCTTTTTTCTGTCTTTTTTCCTCTTTCCTTGCCCTCTGATTTGAGATTGTATAAAGCTGAGCACCAACAAAACTGTACCTTTAATCCTGATGAAGGCCAGACTCTAGGCCGAAACGTCGAAATAAACCACGTTGTGACCGCTCACGGAGGATCTACTGGACTATATATATATATATATGAGATATAACAGACAGTAATGCCAAGGAATGTACAGGGGAAGTTATTAAAACCAATGGAATGTAAATAAGAAGAAAGAAAAGTGGATGAAAAAATTCGAACGCGTAATTCGAAGGTCGTACGTTCGATTCCTGCTCACAGTTGGTAATTTTTTCATCCACTTTTTCTTTCTTCTTATTTACATTCGATTGGTTTTAATAACTTCCCCTGTACATTCCTTGGCATTACTGTCTGTTAGATCTCATTAATATTGTGTTAAAACACGGAAAAACGAGCCCTTAGGTATACACTTCTTTTCCTTATATATATATATATATATATATATATATATATATATATATATATATATATAGATATATATATATATATATATATATATTGTTTGCTGTTACACGAGAGGAAAAGAAAAAATTATTTTTCTCTCATCCTGATGATGTCTACTTTCGCAGGAAGAATGGGGGTAGAAAGGTCGCCTCTCATTTATCTGCGATGTGACAGGGTGAAAGATTAACGGACAGAAACCCCCGTGACGGAGAAGGCTCTTCGTTAGCACGATAGAAACCGTGACAGTGGCGGCAGATGCAACGAGTACGACAGTCACTTCCGCTGGCTCGAACCAAAGAAGAGTGCCTTCACCACCCCTGACTTCCCTTTCAGGACAGTTGAGTGTGGTAAAGGCATGGCGCGAAGTTCAGAGAGCATTCCATAGCGGTCCGGCAACCTTGGGCTGCGTCCTTTTCTGAGTGCTTCAATATAAAGCGGTTCTTTCATAAGGGACGCTCCGGGTGCAGCAGTTTCGTGTGGCCTTTCGTGTCTGGGAGCATCTGTTACCAAAGCATGACTTATTCCCAAGGTCAGTTACAGGAAGGAAGGCCAAGTAGTGGTTAGTACCATGGAGGGAATACAAAACAGCAGCTGTTTACAGCTGTCACTATATCCCCTTCAGCGCGTTTCGGTGAGGCAGGTGTTTGTAGCGTGTGATGGTTGGCGGGTGCAGCAGACGATCCGACAGCTTTCGTAACAGACGAATGGCGGTTATTTATGCGCAACGGCTCTTCCATCTTCGATGAAGAGAGACAAATGTGAGAGGAAAGCCGTATAGGTTTTACCGATGAAACATTTTGCGGACTGGTTACGTCATGTCGGACTACCAATGTGCTGCACAAAGTGCGAAAATTGAGGAAACGTTTCTCCCATCGGGAAAAATAAGGGCGAGGGAGGCCACGAGAGATTACGTCTCTGTGTGCGGGAAATACAACTGTTTATTTAATTTCTTTTTACCTTATTTTCTTTCTTTCACTACTTCTTTCTTTTTCTTCTCCTTCGTTCTGTCATTGTTCCTTGTTTTTTTTTCTTTTTTTCTTTTCCCTTTGGTGTTTCTTGCGTTCTTCACTTTTGTTTCTTTCTTTTGTTTGTATCTTTTTTCACTCCTTGTTTCTTTTTTCCTTTTATTCTCTTCTTGGTTCCTTACGCTCATTTTTCTTGTATCCTTTTTCTATCTATCTATCTATCTATCTATCTATCTATCTATCTATCTATCTATCTATCTATCTATCTATCTATCTATCTATTGAGCCGTCTATGTCGGGGTGCTCTCAAAATCACCTCCTTGGTGTAAATCAAAATTAGTATGGAATGGTAAAATGGTTTCACGAATGTGACTCGCTGGTCATGACGTGCATAACCTCCCAATGCCGTCACGTACGTCGTCAAACTCTTTTCGCCAGACGTGTGGCAAACTCCCGTGAGGACGTATGTGCCACAGGTCAGTGACAGTTGACATTATACCTAGGAACGGTGAGCACAGACATAGGTAATTTTAACGTGTGAGCGTTAAGAAAACACTCGAAGGTAATAAAAGCTGGAAGACGAATGCAAAGAGTAAATGTGAGGTTCCCCGCAGGATTCGAACCCCGGCATACTGGGTGGAATTCGGGTATGCTACCATAGAGCCCCGCGACCTCACGGCACTGCTTTTGAAACGGACCTTAATGCTCGCGAAACGTCAATTGGGGTTTCAGTGCTGGCTCTCCAACTTCGAACATATTACATGTGTACTCCTACGATACAGCTGTCACGTGAAGGTAACGTCAATCGCAGTTAAACGCCATAGGATGACGTTGATTTGTGTAGCAGTGTCCAGGGCTGCCATCCTCGTGCGCACCAGCGTTTCATATAGGCTTGTCGCTTCTAGTGTTTCTGATATTCATTGTGCTGTTGGGGTCGTTAAGCCGCTGTAAACAACTGGTTATATAAAAAATTATGTGGCTGGTAAACATGTGTTTAGGCGTGCATACGTGCATACCTTAAGCTCCATTTTGCAACGGTTAGCTTAATAAATAAATTACAACACAGTCAATTTCCATCCACTGACGGGGAACCTGCCAATTTATTTTTCTTCAACTACCTGACCATCACAGGGTGGCAGTGCTGTGACATGTCGTGCACTTTCAAGTGCGATGGAAAATGATCGAAATTGGACAACATGATGGCTAATTTCCCTCATTTGTACAAGCTGTGGAGTGTGGAGTTAGTCGTAATTGTGATGTGTACTTAGTGTACCCGATACGGCTCGATTTCTACTGAAACAGCTTGAAATATAAACTTGCTTCAACTCAATTCATTCAGTCTCTATGTAATTATGTAATTATGTAGCCTATGTAATTATGTAGCCTCTATGTAATTTATGTACAACACAATCACCTTACAGAGTGCAGGGTTGCTCTACCACTGCGAATACGTATAGTAACTAAAGCTTCGATGACGCATGTGCTTATTCACTCATGAAATAGAGCTCCTTCATTCCGCTTAGAGTTGATCAGCGGGCAAAAAACTAGCACTTCCCGAATTACAGCGTAGCCACTGGACCAATTAATCTCAATTCACTAAATGGGCAAACTTCGCACCGTTATCGATAATGAGTCCCCAGATACGAGCCATCGTTTCTCAAAGCCATTAATATCAATACCGATAATGCACGCAATTAGTCGCTAAACTTGACGCCTCTGCAATTAAATCGACGATTTTTTTATTCATGAATCACATTCTCTATGCACGATAAGCACACTTGTTAAGTTTAACGTAAACGTAGTATCATTAATTTCAAGTCTCTTTGCAGGCAGAGCCCTGGAGTCAATACCCTCCCTAAACATATATCTGCACCCATGGTTCTTATGCTTAGTGGAAAGATGTTTTTTGAAGCTGGAAGATCATTTTTGGAGGACGAGATAGCGGTCTTAAAAATGTAGTCACTGGTGCTCAGCTAGGATAAACATATCGCTAGGGCAGTTATACAGAACGAAGGCAGGATAGCTTCGTTCTCTTCTACCTCGCCCTAGCTACCCGCGAGCCCGAGTCCCAGCGTCTTTTTCGGTCATGACAATATATATACAGATATAAAGGCCGCACGCTCTCCATCGAGTTGAAACGCAAGAGCGAAAAAGAAAGTAAACATATACGTATCTGAGCCTGTGTCAGCGACGACGCTTTAGAACCTCGTTTGGTTTTACCTCCTGCACATACTTACCCCCGTATTTTTAAACGTTCCTTCACTCAACGCTTCACCTTCACTCGAGAAAGCCGACGGTAGCGCCATCTCTAAGAACGGCAAGTCTCTGCATATCAGGGATAATCTGTTGCGATTATTGAGTAGCGAAGCTTCATTTTCCGTCGAGAAATGGCGCACTGCTCAACTCTGTCAAGTCAAGGGTGAAAGTCGAGTCGAGGAGTGTTTTGAATACGGAAGTTAATCTCGTTAATCTTGGAAATTAATCTTGTGCGGTGGCAGGATTGTTCGGGGATCTTAAACGCACCCTTGGGAGTACCAATGCGATGGAGGCCTGGCGCAGAGAGTGCAGTTCTTGGCAAATCATTGAGAAAACAGTGTACAAGAGAAAATACCTCGAGGAGGATATCGTGTTTGATAGTGGTAGCAATTGGGACACGCTTACGGTGGGAGCGTCAAATGAGTGCTTAGCGGAGTTTTCGTACATCTAATAGTGCATTATTCATTGTCACATTGTGGGGATGACCTAAAGCTTACGTGCAAACTCGGGCACTTGAGAGAGAAGAGAGAGAGAAACGAGAAATAAGGAAGGCAGGGAAGTTAACCAGATGCTAGTATGCGGTATGCTACCCTACACTGGGGTTGGGGAATAGGGGGCTGAAAGAGAAAGGGGAGTAAAAAATAGCACTTGAAACCACTACACTCTAAAAAGTAAAGGAGGAAAAGGGGGGTCGAGGTTACTCCTTTAGAGGAGTAACTGACTTGCCACACCCATTGCACCATTTCGGGAGTAACTGCGACGGGAGGAACCGTTACTCCCCATTTTCAGTTGCTCTTTCAGAGAGTAACTGACTGGAGCAACTGATGCTCTGTCACTACTCCCATGGGAGCAATGGTTACTCTTGCTCAATACTCCTCAAAGGTGTAACGGATAGTCTTATTTGATACTCCCACAGGAGTGACGGTTACTCTTTCCCAATACTCCTGAAAGGAGGAACAGATAGTCTTCTTTAATACTCTCAGGGGAGCAACAGTTCTCTTTGCAATTACACCGCATGAGAGCATCCATTGCTCCCTTCCTAAACTCCTCAAGGAGGAACGGATGCTCTTGGTCAATGCTCCTATGGGAGTGACACTCTTTCCAATGGAGGAACAGATAGTCCTTTTCAATACTCCCAGGGGAGTGATGGTTACTCTTTAGAAGGAGCAATGGATACTCTCTGTCAATGCTCCTATGGGAGTGACGCTTAGTCCTTCCGTATGCCCCTGATGGAGTAACAGATAGTCTTTATCAATACTCCCCGGGGAGCGATGGTTATTCTTTACAAGGAGTAATATGCTCTGTGAATACTCTCACAGGAGTAACACTTGCTCTCTCTGAGTGCTCTTAATTGGAGCAATTGTTACTCTTTCCCATTAGTCCCGCAGGGAAGAATGGATATTCCACGCCAATGAGAGCGATGGTTACTCTTTCACAACGTTCCTCATCAGAGTCGCATGCAGTTGCTCATGATCGATGTCTCTCAATGTAGTTCATTACTTGTGCGAGTGCTCTTTAAGAAACCAGCCGTCAAGCTCTCCCAGCGGCAAATGAAAAAAAGTTTTCAAGAACATGATTTTCATTAGGTTGCGCCATGTCTGGCACAGAGGCTCCAGGAGAGATAAGAAATCCACATCTATTCGTTCAAAAAACTTTGTTCATTAATGGCTCAGGGTGGTCAGTGTTACGCTGACTAGTGGTGTTGGCCGTAGGCCACTCTTCACTTTAAGAGCGCGGGATAGAACGTCAAACGTTCGTTGAGCTTTTTTATCAAAAACTATATTGGTAGCCCAGTATAGTGCCATCTGGGTGGAAATTGCTGCCAAGAGGCTCTTCTCTGCAATTTCGATGTCCTCCAGCCTCACAGCAAATGCATCAGATGTCAACACATTTCCCATGAATGTGACTGTGGGCACGTAGTGCGTCTTTGTGGGGTCCTACAAAAATAAAAAAGCACACTTCAACAAAAAACTTGTTGCTTCATTATTACAACAGCTCCTTTATGTAGGAACAGATAAAACGTAATGTTTTACGGCACACTGACAAATAAATGAAACTGAAATTAATTTGCAAAGCATGCTTCCAAACTAGAAGGAACATTCTTAATAATTCATAAAGCATTCGCACTAAGGCTACAGGCTTATCCACAGTTTAGTGACTGGTCTTGTTTACACACAACCCAATAATTCGTTCTGAAAAAAAAAAAAGAAAAAGGTGTGATTCCACGTAAGATTGAACAAACCATGGCTGGTCGACCTCTTAAATTTTTTTCAGAATTTTATATTGTTGTTTGATCAGTGGAAAGAAGAGATCCGCAATTGGTTTTGCTGTAAAAAAAATTGTTCGAAGCACAGTAAATTAATAATGACGGAGAGGTGGGGTGCCACGCTTACTTGCTCTGCTGCTTTTTTCGAATTTGGCAATCAGTTACGCAAAATATAACAAAGCTACATGACTCCAATTTGTTTGGCTATATATAGGGGTACTGGCACATACAATCATATTTAGATTGTCTTTTAGAACTGCATTATCGAACTGCATTAGAACTCCATTTAGAACTGCATTATCGATGAAATGTTATTGTAAGAGATTCCATTGAAGGCATAAAAAAATTGAGCAGGCATGGCATGCTAGCATGACAACAGAAACAACCCACAAGTAAACTGAGTGCGATAAGACCATGCAGTTTCTGGCCTAGGTGCCCTTAATTTGCAAAACCTTGCACAAAAAACACTTTAGAACTATGTGAGCTAACACATGGCAGTGAATTGAAAAAAAGATTGACTATATATATCAAGAACTACAAAATTATGCCTAAAAAGGAATATGCCATCAACAAAGCTAATAGTAAAGAAAAAAAGAGTTCATTATTGGCTGCCTACCCTGGAGTCTGCACAAGCGTATGTAAACCTATAAGGGGAGCCTATTTATGAAAAAAAATTAATCAAAATTAAAAATGGGCAGAAGTGCATAAAGCATGCATTCTCAAATCATGACAGGGAATCAGCCACTGTTCCTCAAATGAAAAGTATGCAAACCTCTACGTACCACCAGATCAACAAGTAATCTGGGCTTAGAGCCTAACAGGGAAACTTAATAAAAATTAGAGAAATACTGAACAAAAATTGGAAAACTGACTAAAATTCGTGATTATAATCAGAAGATGTGACTGTTCTGATAAACAGTTGATTTCCCATATTTTTGAACAGTTGCCTGTATTTTTCATGAATTGTCAACCCGTGGCGTCTGTGTGCGAGTGGAAACCATGCCATCACATTCGCCGAGAAACATGCAGGGCGCACGAGTTCCTGTCCTCTTCTCTCACTCTTTCCCAAAAGCACTGATGCTTTGCCTAGCTACTTGGCCTCGGCGGGGAGAACTGTTTGCAACCGCTGCTGTTCATACCGGTTCTAGGAACCGCAGGGGGAGATGAGCGAGTAGAGGGCCCGCATTGTTAGTGTGCCCATCTCGGGTGGGTATGACGTCACGAAACATCACCTCCTGTAGTGAACGGCGTGGCTGCTGGATGCGGTAGTAGTTTGTTAAAAACGCATTAAATTCATTATTTCCCTGTAGTTTCTGCCTGGAATGAAGGTTGTCCCGATCACTTTGAGGACCCCACTTCCAATTTGATTGAATATCTTGGTGGCCAAAAATTTGTTCAGTATCCCTTTAAGGACCATGTACCATACCATGAAACAGGAAATGGTTGGTAAAACATTAAGCTATTAGAAAACACCAGATTGGGTGAGACAGTCGGGTACTGCAGGTTGAAAGAAATAACTTGGTGCGGCCATACAAAGAGTAAAACAAACAACTGGGGGCAAGAGAAGCAGAATGAATGCAAAAAAAAAAAAGAGGAAAAGCCGAGAAGGCAGGGAATCACCTAGAGCGACAGAATTAGGGAGCTCACAGGGATGAAACTGAATCGGCTTGCTCAAGAAAGGGTAAATTGGAGATAATTTTAGAGCGGTCTTCATTCTGCAGAAGACACAAAAATAGGCTGGGGATGACGACGGTGGCACAGATGCCGTGCTTACATAGCATTACACAGGTTCTAAGATCTATGCTTATGGTGACACGAATAAAAACCATATCATGGCTCGCGATACACAACATCACATCACTGAATGCATCCTTAAGCCAGTTCGGGCTGCATAAAAAATCAACGTGCCCACTCTGGTCAGCTTGGAGTGCCAGTTCATGGCATTTCAAACAGTGGAGATACCGATTCATTGAATCCTATAAAAACAATGCAAAGAGTGGCTGACAGTGATGTAGCCTCCGAGCGGGCTACATTATGGCGGGCTTCTACTGTACTGGGTAACCTATGCATAAATGGTACGTGAAAGTCGTCTTGGACATGGCTGGTTGAAAGGCTTTTCAACAATTCACTTGCAAAAGATATAGCAAACATTTATCACAGATGGCAACTTCACAACTGCAGTTCACAGGGAAAGTAATATACAAACTATGAATTATACTCACAAATTTGCAGATGAAAGCATCCATTCTTTCCTTCACCATTGCCGGAAGGACACAAATAGCAGCAGTGAGCATCACCTCTGAAAAAACCGTGAGTTGCACTGTTTCAAAAAGTACTTAAATGCAAAAGCTACAAGCTGGATTCAAACTGCCATTTTAGCAACTCACTAGAAACATAGAGGCTGTAATGGTGTACATGACTGACTATCTTTTATGGGGTAGTCATGGTAACTACACTCAAACTTAGGAAGTATGCAGGGTCACCCAGCCAAGCGAAATTCACAGTCACGTGCACCACAGACCAGCTGGATACCTAATGTGAAGTGAGAAGGAGTAGACGTGCTTACTTACATCTACATTACTACACAACTAGTTTGTGTATTGCTATGGTGTTTAAGCAGCAGAACCTAATTCCCATTGGGGATAGCACTGCAAGACATAATATAACAAAATTTTTATCGTACCTTTAGAAGATGCAGTTTACATCTTCGTGCTTTCAGATGTGAAAAAAATTTTGGCACGAATTTTAATCCTTGCCATTGCCAAATGTAGAATGCACAGAAATAAATTGAAAACTCAAGAAAAGTATTGGAAAACACAGTGGCACCCATCTTGCCTGCTACGACCCCTTTAAAAAGACTAAAGAAATCACTTTGAACTGTATGTAAGAATGTTAAATTACCTTTTTTTATTAGTGGAGGTAGGCATTTTGTGAAATGGGAGTATTGAATTCATTCATGCAAAAATCCCATTGCAGTTTAGAAATTTTCAAAAACCGACCTCTAGTAATATTTGAGAAGAAATGAAATTCACCCACATTCAGCCGCGATACTAAAACACGGAAGAGCGTCACTGCCCTACTTCGTCAAGAATAAGTGAGCATCATTATATCGACCACCAACCAACTTCGTTGTGTGGGCGTGCAGGCTGTGCTTGCAATTAAACGCACATGGCACACAACAAATACAGAACTTTGCCTCTTCTGTAATCTTTGTTTCCAACATTCTGGTCTTTTGCTTGTGCTCATCTGTGCTTCAGTTTTGGTTCCATCATTGAACAAAACTTATTTTCTTAAATTTTATTTTATTGGTTTGAGCACAGAATGAACTGTATTTCAACCTAGCTTTAGCTGAGAAGTTCAAGCAGTGGTGAATGTATTGCACAAATAGAGGCAGTTTAAGATCTTCAGCAGCTGAGATATTTAAGCAATTTTTATTGCTTCTGTACATGAGCTCTTGAAATAAATTGATCTCTGTAATAGCTACCTGTAATCACGTCGTTGGCACTTAATGCCAGTTTCTAGGAGTGTGACATTGCATTTTCAAAACAAGTGCATATAGTGATAGACTAATCGAACGCATGCTCTGAGTCAACCAATGTAGAACTGTGCAAACAAATCTTGCCTAATACATTCAATTTTACAGCACCCAATTTGCTTGACGTAAAATCGGAAGAATGGCGCTACTGGAAGCTAGATACAAAGAAAGGTGGTAATGTTAGCGTAGAAATGTTTGAAATTACCCTCGGATGCATCTTCAGAGGCATCGACAAGAACAGCATCGAGGTCTTCCAGAAAGTTTTGCATGTGACGTTTCTGTCTGGCTATTTTTACTATTTTTCCTGAAGCAGGCCCCAAGAATTCTTCCAGTTTCTCCATTATGGGCACTTTGGTAAGCAACCTGAATTCCAGCTGCACCTATAAAATTTTCATAAGGCATTTTAATGACGGTAAACCCTATAGACTTACTTGCATCTGCGGTACAACATTGCACAAGGTCACAGCACTGCAAAACGTGTAGTCAGGTTCACGATTACAGTAATATGAATAAAAATGCTGAAGATGATGTTAATCAGTTTTATGGGCTCTTGCAATGTGGCAAGACGGTTACTGTTACAAAAACAAAAATGGACAACCACACATTTGTAGCACCAAGCTACAAAAAAACTTTCATGGATTCCTCAACATTTCCATGGACAGAACAAAGCTTTCATCCTAAAAGATACACGAGGATTTCGGTTGAGCTTCGTGCTACAAATGCATAATATCTTTCCCTTTTAAGGAGTTGCAGAAGTGCTCAGATACGTGTGCAGTTAAAAAATATTAGGAAATGAGACTGTGCACCAGGTTATGAAAAAGGCTTTGAAGCATCATTTTCATACCTTGCAACAGTTTTCTGAAATGGGACATACTTTCTAAGTTTTGGATTTGCAGTGCCATCCACAGCACCATGGTGCTATGGATGTGAGATAAACTGCTAGCGAATGCATTTGAGCTGAGTATATTTATGGTTCCTTGGAACATACCAGACATTTGTTATTAGTGTGCTCAACTAACCTTGTTACTGTCTAAATTTTCTTTCTTTCTGCCGGTCTTCTTAATACCAGCTTTTTGCTGCGTCTCTTGCAGCACACATAGAGGAACTCTGAGTGCTGAAGAGAAAAAGGTAAGCCGTAAACTTTGCCCCTTGTTTTTTTTTTTTTTTTCCCCAAGCTGATGGTTTTTTTAGCATGAGCTCCGGCTACTGCTCTCGAAAATACGTGTTTGCATTCTCCTTTCTATGCAAGTAAGACGAGCCATAGCATTTGCATTCGTGTTCCCGAAAATTGTTGCGTGCCAAGGTAAGGCAGTTTTTGTAATGTTCTCGCTAGCAACCATTTACCAAGTGACGGAGAAGCTTATGTTACACGCTGAAGTCACCTTTATGCAATTAACTTCATCACAGCTAATTGCGTGTGCCTATATTTCGTTGATGTGTTTTGTTTATTATGTTTGGGTAACGGCACATGCTCAATTAGAAGCAAGTGCATGCCATCGGTTAGTGGGATGACTTGCGCATGACTGCGTACATTTTTCAAGCATGCGATGTGCTCAGCACATGCAATGAAACGTAGGCACACACAATTAGCTGTGATAAAGTTCGTTGCATGAAGGTGGCTTCTGCATAAGTGTATGAGTCGCCTTAACTTGGTAAACAGCTGCTAGCGGAAACATTGCAAAAACTGCCTTGCTTTGGCATGCAACAATTTATGGGAACACGAATACAAATGCTATTGCACGTCTTACTTGCATAGAAAGGAGAATGCAAACACGTATTTTGAGAGCAGTAGCTGGAGTTCGTGCTGAAAAGGCCATCAGCTTGAAAACAAAATAAAAATCAAGGGACAAAGTTTACGGCTTACCATTTTTCCTTACATTCAGAGTTCCTCTCTGTGTGCTGCAAGAGACGCAGCAACACGTTAGCATTGCGATTATGGGCCAATACACGCCTCATGTCGATATGCCTTACATATACATACGTCTATGTAAACAAACCTTCTTTCAAATTTTTTTGGGACATGTGCTAAATGTGCATATATTTACAGCAACCAAAGGAATAAAGCCAGTTGATAGTTTGCGCTCTTTCCGTTTACGCTTTTTTACTTCCTGTGTTTGTTCGATTGTATGTGCAACATTACAAACCACAGACATGCACCAACTCGCCCAGCAAGAAGTTGTTCTTAGTACTGGGATGTTCCTTTTTTCTTTCTGCACTTCACCACTAAATGAAAAGCAGCCACTGTGGTGCGGTGAGCACAGTTTGAATATGTTCTACTTTTTAGTGCTCACTGAAAAACACAGTGCATACACACTAAGCCCTTGTGGTGCCACAGGCACACATATGGGCTGTTGCACCCCATCACCCATAAGCAAGCACAAATTATTGTTTTAGCATATTGCGGGACTTTTTTCCCTATAGCAGGTGTTCTCTCTTCTGTGAAGACATGAACGGCACCATATCAGGAGATCAAAAACGAAGCACTGATGCAAGATAGCTGCTATAGAGCACCTTCATTTAGCGACCAAAAGAGGAAAACTAAGCTGTTCCATGCACCTCAACTTTTTTGTTGAAGGGACACCACCTTTTAAAGATTAAGATGGAAGAAAAACAAGACAAAGCTCACAACACCTAAGCGAAATCACCACAGCCATGTTGTTTGGCATGTTGGCGTTCCTTACACTGCTCCTCATTACTCACTAAACCGAATGACACTGCTTGGTTGTTCCCTTTGTAAACGGAATGACCTGCAGGCTCACAACACATGTTCAACATCACCTGCTGCACCACGACTCAGCTAACTAGAAAAAAAGAATGGTGCAGCACATGCACTTTACATGCTGTCTTGCAGCGCACAAGCATTTTTGGACTGCGAACAATGCTCTTAGTGATAATGCATCGTCACATATGAAGCTCTCCCTTAGTTTCATGGAGGTATTTAATGACCGAAAACGTAGTGGATTCTGACTTCTTGGTAGACTCACTTGATGGTGTGAAGGCAGTGCAGCTTTCTAACATTACCTTTCCTCACATCATGAATACGTATTTATGTAATAAAGTGCCGTTGCTATTTTTTAATTTTTACTTTTTTAATGAAAATGCAATGATTCCAATCAGAAGCAAAGTTAAGCCTGCAGATTTATCATCACACAGGGACCTTGAGGGCGAGCAGCATTTCACTATTGAATGTTGCATCGGCTAATCATGTGTAACTGCCTGTCCCAATTTAGAATAATGGCTTATAGAACAGGAGGAGCCATGTTCAATTCTGAAATTCTTGCAGAAGCTATCTTTTTATTGTCAATGACTGATTTCGCTTCACTGTTGGTCCTTAAAAGCAGGCATTTATTAGACAAGCTTTTCAGTGCAATCAATTCTGCAATAATATGTGAACTCACATAGCCAGTCCCCGCTACATCAGCCAAGTTAGGAAATCTGGTGATCAAAGCCCGTGCTGCCTCTGTGTACAATTTCCCAGGGTACCTAGCAGGAAAAAATATTTACAAAAGCAAGAATGTAAGTTACTCACTAGCAGACCAAAGCTTTATCGAGAGATCGATAAAGAAGAGTATGAGGGCAAGAGCCCCTTTGATATGCAAAGAATAAAAATCGCAACAGTTACAATTGCAATGGCATTGCATTTCTAGAAAATAGGTTGCCTTTAGCCAAGTTTCTTTGTGGGTAATAACTGCAGAAAGTATGGCTAGAACAAAACATCAGAAAGGCATTTTTGGATAAGTAATTGATTGATATCTGACGTTTAACGTCCCAAAATCACCATATGATTATGAGATACGCTGTAGTAAAGGGTTCCCGAAATTTCGACCACCTGGGGTTCTTAACGTGCACCGAAATCTGAGTACACGAGCCTCCTGCATTTTCGCTTCCATCGAAAATGCAGCCGCCGCAGCCGGAATTCCATCCTGCGACCTGCGGGTCAGCAGCCGAGTACCTTAGCCACTAGACCACCATGGCGGGGCATTTTCAGATAAGTAGAAATCCAGTGTATGTACAGTTGACTCCCGATAATTCGAAGTCGCTTAATTGGAATTTTCGGTTAATTAGAAGTCAAGAGGTGTTCCCGTCAGTTTTGTATGCAACACCATAGAAAAAAATGCTCAATAATTCGAAGTTGAAAGCCCACAAGATTGGTTAAATAGAAGTTATTTTTTAATCTAGAGCCTCGAGGCAACCGTTAGTTTCAATAAAATGCGCAATTTTTCAAGTGCCAGAACAACTACCGCACTGCTGTCGTCACCATCGTAGCTGTCCGCAGCGCACTGTTGTGGACATCGTCGTTGTGCGCAGGGCCACAGTGCATGAAGCGGCAAGATTGTTCAGTCAGCACCGGCGTGTCGAACGTCGAGCTATCCCTTTCACTGTCAGTCTTGTTCTCTCGTCTCTGCTTGTGTTTCGTTGACTGTGTCAGCTGCGCGTCGCAAGTTATTTCCTCGTGTTCGGCTGGCCACGACGTTGAATAATGGCAAAACGCGGCTCGTACCGAACACTTGATCTGGCGATGAAAGAAGTCCTGAAAGAAGTAGAGCAGGGAGGCCTTGCCAAGCAAGACATTGCACGGAAGTACGGCATTAAGCCTAACATGCTCTCGAATTTTATAAAAAACAAGCAATCAATAATGGATGCTTTTGCAAATTACAAGTTTAAAATGTCACGGAAGCGAATGCGCACCGGCGCCTACCCGGATTTGGAGAAGGCGCTGCTGATTTGGATCAGAGAGGCACGCAACAACAAACTTCCTCTCAGTGGTGAGGTCATTCCAGCGAAAGCCTCATCTCTTGCGTTAATGTTGGACATCAACGACTTCGCTGCATCGGACGGATGACTGACGCGCTTCAAACAGCGCCATGACCCGATTTTCAAGAGCGTGTGTGGAGAGAAGGCGTCAGTCGACCAGGAAACATTTGCAGCATGGAAAGCAGAGAATCTTCGCGGGTACCTTGAGGAGTATCAGCCGGAAGACATCTTTATCGCAGACGAGACTGTGCTTTTTTATCGGTTGCTACCAGACAAGACTGACGTTTAAAGACGACGACTGTGCTGGCGATAAACGTAGTAAGGAAAGGGTGTCTGTTATGATCGCCGCAAACATGACTGGCACTGAACGATGTCGCCTTCTTGTGATCGGGAAGGCCGCTAAGCCTAGGTGCTTTAAAGGCGTCAGGACCCTTCCTGTCGACTATGCTTCTAACAGAAAGACGTGGATGACGTCCGACATTTTCAGGGACTGGATAAGGAAACTGGATCGGAAGTTCGCATCATCGAACTGCAAGGTGTTGTTCCTTGTCGACCAATGCAGTGCCCACATGGACGTACCAGCCTTGAGTGCCATCCATCTTGCGTACTTGCCCGCAAACATGACATCTGTGTTGCAGCCCATGGACCAGGGCATAATCAAAAATGTGAATGTCCTGTACAGGAAGCATCTCATCGAGCGCATGATTCTGTGCATGGATAAGTCCTCGCAATACGAGGCGAGTTTAATTAGTGCCATCCACATGCTAGCGCGAGCGTGGGGCTGCGTGAAGAATGAGACCATCGCCAACTGCTTCAGGGCCTGTGGTTTCGTGGCAAATTCTTCGGGAGAGGCTTCTTGTCCGCCGGTGGAAATGCGAAGCGAGCTTGACGACAGCATTGTTGACGCCGCTCTCGGTGACAGCAGCTTTGACGTCGTCCTCGGTGACCCCTGCTTTGAAGATTATGTCGCCGTGGACAGCACAGTCAAAACGTGCGGTGCACTGACGGACAGCGAGATTGTGCAGATTGTTCGGCCCCACGAAAGCGTTCATCAAAGCGACGACGAAGATGACATTGAAAGCAAGCCACAACCGAAGGCTGCCGATGTAGCTGCGGGCCTCGCTCTCGCGCAGCGGTTTTTCACTTGGGAGAACAACGCTAAAGAAGCACTTGGGCACATCTACGCCTTCCAAAACCTGCTTTCCACTGCTAGATTCGGCAAACAGAAGCAGACGAAGATGACCGACTACTTTTCGTAAAGAACTGCCGGCTTTGAACCTAATAAAGATGCCATGTTTTTGTGATTTCTGCCTAATTGGAAGTTCGTTTAATTCGAAGTTTTTTGCGGTTCTCGGGAACTTCGTATTAACAAGAGTCGACTGTACCAACAATGCAACAGGCATTGAAAGGCATCATAGAAGCATCTATATTGTTCGTATACCTGTTGTTGGGTCTTATACAAAGTTTTCAAGAGTCATCACAGTTTTCTGTGCTGGCTACCACAAGCAGGCTGAAACCATGATCTTTTAGCTCATTAAAGAATGTCAGTACAGATATGGAGGGGGCACTGGCACTACTTTGATGCCACTGTTTTCTACTCCTTGCATTTGAGCGAGACTTTATGCAGCATTCCAACCAGCTGGTACCTTGAAGATAGTGACCACAATGATGTAAACAAAAACAATATATATTTAATCACGGGAGGAAACAAGTGGGCATTGTGACTACTCCATGGTTTGTCACCAAGGGGTCATGCTTCATTGAAGCTTCCTTCAGCTGCACAGATGGCACTATGACATGTCAGATATTTTTTCTAGCATTTGAGTGCTTTTTCTGCAATTTTTTTTGTTTATTCACCATGGATGTCCCCCCCCCCTTTTTTTTTAACCCACGAGAGCGGGTAAAAGATGAATGTGAAGAAAAGTTTCAAAGCACTTTCAAACAGGATATTGCACAGTATCTACGTAAATATTACTCACATGTCGTATAAGTACAAGTCATGGTGAAGCCACTGTAGTACTCGAGAGCGACCTACGAAGTACTGCCCTGGCTGGTGGCATTTTACCATCCAGGCAATGTCTGGTGGTACATCTGGGAGGCAGTATGCACCGGTCCGTGCTGGCTGTGACGGCTGTGCAGACTCTTCCAGAACATCTGCTATCCTGTAATAGCAACACAGAAACTGCATTTTGTCAAGCTGTTATGAAAAACCACCTCACCCTTTTTTTGTTACAACTACCAAGCTAAGAGGCTTATCCAATTGAGAGGTCTGTTTTAAATGAAAACTTTAGCCACCGTTTTTCTCAAAGCAGTGTGCAACAAGCAGCTTGTAAGTGTATTGCTAAAGATGCAAAACTACTCACCGGACTTGGCTGGTCAGTCGGACTTTTATTCTCGATTTATTTTCGATCACGTCCACTTCTGTAATGTCGACAAAAACGTCGAAGTCTTCGTCGAAACGCTGGAAAAATAAGAATGCCAGAACTCAGAAGGGCACTACATAACACACGGATAAAAAATTTGGAAGTGTCATGGTTGCAATGTTGGCCAACAAAGACCTGCTGTTGCCACAAGCATTCGTGCTATTTACATGTCCCGAATTCCCGCCACAGCAAGTGAAAAGCGCAACATTTAACTGTATTTAATAAACACACTAAATAAATTTGACTACTGCCAGCGTCGGCTACACATACACGTGCAGCCTCGCTAGATGCCGAACACTACTGGAATCGACACCTAGCGCGATCTCGAAGTAGGATTCCCTACTCAACAAAAATACCTTCCACGTTTTCTACGATTAAAGAAGTGAGGGGTAAATTCGGTGCAGCAATGATTGTCATCGAGGCTTAAATTGGGCGAAATTTAGCAATAACATGTAACTTAGCGCTGTCGGGTTTTTCTATAGAATGGACGAAGCAAAAAGATGCAACACAAAGCTACAGTAATCGATGACAAACGCTGTGGCAACCACTGCAGCACGACGACTGTAGAAATATATAGAAAGGAAGGACTCACCGTCAAGCCTATGGCAGAGGCGTCAACTTCTGAGAACATGTCCAACCCTTTCAAGTGTTCAATTAAATCCCGCCCCGTCCACGGCTCGTCGAAAGCGACGGCGACATTTCTGTCGCCGTATGTAACGAGGCACTTCGATTGCATGGGGCGACAGCGGCGCAAGACAAAGAATCGTTTTTAAGCCAGCCGCGGCACATGCACTCGCTCAAAAATTCATGGCCCCGCTACGCACGTGCCTCCTCGTTGCAGTTGATGTTGATGGCGCAGCGGCGGCCGATGGATGGATGGATTGATATGGCTGTACCCTTTAGATCGGGCGGTGGCTGACGCCACCTAGCCGGAATACTTAGTGAACCACAAACTAGAGTTATCTTTTTTTTTTCCTTTAAATAGTGAAGTTAAGGTCTGGTACTTTACAGTGACAGCGACGTCACACGGCCATAATTTTTTTAAAGTATGTTTTAGTTTAAAAATAAACAGACAGTTTCTTATTCCAACCGTTCCAACCATAATGCTGTCTAAGGTGCCTTGAAGTGTTACTATTTGACAACCGTGCTATTTGACCAACCTTCTCGTAACGCGTTTTGCTATGGCGCCTGCACACATTGAATTTGGCATGATCATGGGCACGCTGTACCACAGTATTAAATACAAATCAGAAGCCGTAGCAGTAGTGCTAATACGACTGCTGATTGAATTATGGTCCCTGGCAGTATATTCTAGGGGCCACAATTCACTAATAGATCTACTGATTTTTTGAAATTTCCGCCGATTCAGTGTACTGCTGTTCGGTCTTTTTTTTTTACAAAAATGAAAGGAACTTCCACTTTTTTTACTAAGTATTAATTAAGACATTAATGTGTTACTACCAGTCAAACAAGAAATTTCTTTCATGGTAAAATTCTCAAGCTAAGCGCTACTTTTGATTGACGAGTCATACACCTTCATACAGTAATTATTACAGGAAGCTGCTCTATGTTATGAGCAAATATCGGGAAGTAATGAGACAGCGATATGAACGCACACCACACCCAAAATCCACGGAACCACAAACAACAAATCTGGCTCTCGGGCAAGTATCGTCTCTGGAATAAAAGAAATGCGTGCCACTAACCCCATCGAGTAGCATGTTGTATGAGCCAATTTCTCCTCGGCGACAAAGCAAGGCACGCTCTATCACTGTAGTGATTTGAGCAGTCTGGTCTTGCTGATCGAGATATTTATCTTATCGCTGCCTAGCTCCTTGTCCTCTCTGAAAGCTTCAGCTAGCCGCTGGCTCTGAAGCCTAAAATATTGCACCTGAGTCCACAGAGAGATCAGGAACTTCAGCTAGGAAGACCTATATGCTTTCTAACTGGTTATTAAAGCTGTTATTTGCAAAGATACAGGACGACATTATCCAATGGACGCTATTTGCTATGGCCTGTGATTTTGACCTTGCGCACATGACACATATATGACTTCCACCACATCACAGATTTAACATGCAGCAGTCAGTGCTAAGCCGAATAAACATAACACGAGGATCAACACAAGTGCTTTTAGTGTGTTGTTTGGTGTAGCCGCATCTGAAACTGAACTGCGCATGTGGTGCATTATTCTTCTTCACATTATTCGGCACACTATTCTTCTTCACGACACCTGTCTTCCAATTTCGTTCACGAAAGCTTAATGGAGCTCATCTTCCTAAATGCGAAACATTTCTTTGCCAACTGCAGGCACTTCAAAACGTTTCTATCTATCGATCGATCGTACGTCTGGATGTTCTCGCGGCCCCAAGCTGTTTAAGGATGTACTTGCTTGGGCGAGTTGGTAGCTATTTACTAGTTGTTACGTTATTGCGCACCGCTTATGACGAACACTTGGAGTCAATGACTAGACGGACACAAGCGCAATAACACGGTATTTTACGCGGTGCACAATAACGTAGTAACGCCTGTTTAACTTGGTATGGAGCAAAATTGGTATGAAAGGATAAGAGAGAACATGAGAGCGTGAAAATGCTGTCCCGTACGTACGTGGTCAAACTTGTGCGCGCCACAGGTGATAGTTTATATCTACCCCGGATACGGCAAGGACAGACATCGTAAACTGACATCGACAGCGTTTACCCGATGAATATAAAAAGTAAATGTCAGGGTCCCAGCAGGAATTGCACCCTGTCACAGAGCCACGTACGCCATGTCTTGAAAATGCTCTGGAAAAAGACACGATGCAGGTGTAGTGCTGGGGCAACATCAGTTCTGTGTGGTTGTAGTGCTAGTTATCTAATTTCATAAAAATTCAATAAACATTATTTGTGTACTCCTAGGGTACGTCTATGTTACAGGCGCCATGTCGCGTTAACGTCAATTGTGGTTCCAGTGTTCACTCTGTTTTTATAGCAATGCAAGAAACATTACATTAGCGTTACGTACGTATGATATCCGCATCATCGCACCGTGAGGTGCACTTCGTTTCAATAATGCTGACGTCTGCGATCTATAAGTGCTGACGTACTCTCGGAATGTAATAACATAAATTACTCAGTGTAATGAGAAGTAGACGCCAGTGTAATGGACATTCCTGGTCTGCCTACGATATGTGTCCACAGCTACTCGTAACGCTTGCCTCACCCCCCTCCCAACCCCAAAACAGTTGCTGGCCGGCTGCATGCGAGTACAAGGCTGTAGGTATCCCTTGTTTATATATCCTGCTCACGTACGGCTCATGTCGGGGACATTTCCTTTACTATTTGTTAAAAAGTGCAGTTTTATAAAAATGACCTTTATAGGCGCTGAATTTGGCATTCCTAAAGCGAGAGCAAATAGCGGAATAAAGAGATCTACTCATTTTTCGAAGACATATTCTAGCAGTGTATAGGTGTTCTGTGTTCTAGCCACTTTTTTTTTTTTTTAAATGTGTCGTGGCAACACTGAGCCACCTTACCCATCCTTACCCGTGTTCACTGCCCGCGTGTGTCCAGGCGTTGTTCACGACGACTACAGCGTTCGTTTGGTTCCTTCATCCGTGCTGCAGCAAAAAGACAGCTTCTTTATTCTGCTTTCAGTGGCGTGTTTCTCCTGACTCGTATTTTCCATGTGCCGGATGTCTACTATGATGAACTTATTCACGTTCTCGCCTGCTAATCTTACGAACACCTAGGACGTGTGGCTTTCCAGCGAGCAATGTTCTGGTGATTTGTGGTTAGAACTATGAATGCAAAGTACTGTCCGAGATGCCCGTTTTTCTCTTACCAGCTGGTAAGAGTGATAACGCACATAGGGTTAGAGCACAGCGGAGAGCCGAACTTCAGCGTGATATGCGGCATCGAAGGCTGCGCCAACACGTACACGAACTTCTCCTCCTACAGATCACACCTGTATCGTCACCACTCAGCCGTGCTTGAAGAAAATGGCAGCAATTGCCATCAGCGGTCGCTCGAGCGCCCAAGGGATCGACGGAGCACTGAACTGCCGTCAAGCGAACAGCTTCGGCACGAAATGGACAGTGCGGATATGCACAGTGCTGAAATGAACGGCGCCGTACTGCCAATCTTTCGCGGCGGTTATTCGCATAGGAAAACTCCTGTGAGGAATTTGCAATCACAGCAGACTGCAGCTCCACGTGACCACTTTCAGCGCTTTCTGGAAAAAGTTAAATCCACCATATGGGATTTCTTTTTTTCCATCACTACAAAACACAGCTTGCCACATGCTGCAGCTGTGAAGATATTTGCCCAACTGAAGGAGGTGTTCGAGCTTGTGCTTAAGGCTTATGGTAATGAATTTATGAATGCAATGGAGACATCAGTGATGGGTCCTGAATTGCAAAATCTTCTTGGCTGTTCATTTCTGCCTGACCTGTTCAATGGGATTGAGAGTAAATGGAAACGAGACAATTATGTGAAGGAAAATTTCCCTTTTGTACCAGCTGAAGAGCATTATGTCGGTGAGGATGCAAACTATCATTACGTCCCATTGCCAAAGCTTCTCACTGTACTTTGCCAGCTCCCGGACATTGCAGCCCATTTAAAATCACCTGTAAATATTGAGAGGCATGAAACCTCTGTGTACAGAGATCACACAGATGGCCTGGTGTTCAAGGAACACATGCAATCTATCATTCCCGAGGGCAGCACACACACAATTATTCTTCTATTTTACACAGATGAAATAGAAGTTGTAAATCCCCTCGGAGCTAAACGAGGAAAGCACAAGATCCTGGCAGTGTACTGTAGTTTGGTGAACATTCATGCCAGGTATAGGTCACAGATTGACAATATTTATCTGGTCATGCTTGTGCGCTACGCATATGTGAAGACTCATGGTCTAGGCCCTATACTACAGCCACTGCTGGATGACCTGAAGGCAATGCACAAGGAGGGCCTCGTATTAAGTGTGCAAGGGCGTGAAGTTAATGCCAGAGTTATTGTGCTTGCATTTTGTGGTGACAATCTGTCCCTGAACCGCCTTGGCGGGTTTTCCTGCTGTTTCAGCAATGGGCGAGTTTGTCGATTCTGCATGATATCCTCAAAGCAGCTAGCACAAAAAACGCATGAAGACATGTGTCAAGCACGCACATTAGGTAGGCATGAATTGCACCTTGCAGCTGTAGCTGTGAACACAGCCAACAGACGTCTGTATGGTGTCAATGAGGCCTCTCCCCTGCTCCAGCTTCCCTATTTTGATGTGACTCGGCAGTTGCCTCCAGACCTAATGCATGACATATTGGAAGGTGGTGCAGAATCCGTGCTTCGGCAAGTTTTAAGATCGCTCTTATCTAGTAGGTTGCTATCCAAGCAGGATCTGGATTTGGTGTGGGCATTCAAGTACGGGAAGAACGACACAAAAAACAAGCCTCCTGCAATCAATATGTCGTTTCTGAACAGTAATGCTGTATTGGCAGGAACGGCATCCAGCAAATGGTGTTTGATGAGATTTTTACCACTCATCCTTGGAACGAGGATCCCAGAAGGCAATGAAGATTGGGAGCTCCTGTTGAAGTTTCGCGAGATCATTGATATAATTTTTGCAGCTGAAATCTCATCGGCCCGCCTTGCATACTTGGACGTGCTTGTGCAAAGCTTCTTGGTTGATTTTTCAGCCAGGTATGGCCCTGGAGCACTCATCCCCAAGCTGCATTATATGGTTCACTATGCTCGATTTGTGCGTGAGCTTGGCCCACTCAAGAACTTTTGGTCGATGAGATTTGAGGCTAAACACCAAAGCTTCAAAAAAATGGCTGCAACTATCAAGAACTACAGAAACTTGACACATACTCTGGCCGAAAGGCACCAGATGAAACAGAGCTGTCATCTGAAAAACTTTGAGCTATACCAGGAACTAGAAGCCTCAGGAAGCAGGCCTGTTAAATGGAGCACACTGCCAACATGTGCCAAAGAAGTTTTGTCGAAGACAGTGCATGAAGTACAAAATGCAATGGTCGACCGACGCACGTACCATGCTGGGAGTGTTTTAGTTCGGAGAACAGAGGAGGGACCACAGTTCTATGAGATTGAGCGACTACTTGTGGCGAGAGGAGTGCTCTACACACTCACGAGAACACTGGTGGTTGAGTGCTTCGACAGGCACAGGTTTTGCTATTGCGTTCGAAGAGCAGATGAGCAGGAACTTCAAGAAGCTAGTGAGAGATATGAGCCATACCTGCTGGACCTCTATGGGACAGGTGAACTGGTCCCCAAGTGGGAAACTTGGTAGACAACTTGTGCATTGTTTGACAGTATTGTATGAACTATTCAGTGGAGTGATTCATTTCTAGATTTTTTTCTTAAACTCATAAGGGAATGTATGAAAATAGAGTCCTATGTTTAAAGACGAATATCGGGAAGAAATCATTTTTGTTGTACAGTATTGGGAGCAAGGATATACCATGGCGCCACCATGCAGATGCATTCCTATGATGTACGTGGTTGGATTGCTCCGCCAGCCTTCTCGCGCGCAGCCCGTAGCCCCTTTTGCGTCTCTTTTTTTTTATTATTCTTGTCGTACTTCACTCAACGAAATCATAGAAATGCTGCCGTAGCTTCTTTACTGACTGTGCAAAGTGCTAAATAACTGCTCTGGAAAAGTTTTACACTTCTCATAATGCCTCACTGCCGGCGTCGTCTGGCCGAGCTCTCTGTTTTTGTAAAAGGTAGAGACTCATTCCATGTCGAATTGAAGCATCAAATGGGTATTCACGCGTGCTTGTGACAAAGAGTTATTTTTGCTGAAAGAAGTGTGCGCAATTACACTTTTTCATTCGTTGTAGGTTTGCATCTAAAGACGTACCGCGGTTGACACGACAAGCATGCGCAAATTTTCATTTTTGCTTAGCACACATATCCTTACGAAGCTCAGCGCAAATGGATTCCCCGCTTTGTGGGAAGCAGCACAGGATTATTACAGCCGCAACCTTTCTGTTAACAAGGATGAAACCCAGCACTTTCATGAAATCGGTAAAATAATTGAACAGGTAACTTCAGCCCTTGACGTGCCTTTCTCATTTCCTGTTAATGTTCTCTTTTCCATATAGTACAATCCAGTCTTGTCTTTAATTCCCTTTGTTCACTTGTACATTGTATATTTGTGCTTATACGTTTGTGTTATTTATTTTACACTGTCATGTTAGATATGCTGAAATAACTAAAGTTCCGGGCACAGTTTTGTAGCTTCACTGGCAATTGATTGGAGGAGTGGTTTCAGATGGGCTTTTTTATTTCAGCTTCTTCAGTGACATTAGGGTGTCCACAAACTAGTGAGTTTATTCAGCAAAGGTAGCAGAATCTACACACATGTGTCCTGCTTACTTGTAG
Organism: Rhipicephalus annulatus; assembly: GCA_013436015.1. NCBI lineage: Eukaryota > Metazoa > Arthropoda > Arachnida > Ixodida > Ixodidae > Rhipicephalus > Rhipicephalus annulatus. The sequence continues at coordinate 92,223 of WOVY01000665.1, forward strand.
TGATGGAAGTATATTTCACAAAGCTACATTCCAGGTACACATTCTATACTTATAAAAGGTATGGTTATGAATAAACAGAGCCCATGCCTAGTCCCATTCGTGCAATATGTTTCTGCTTTCATAGATTGGATAAGAGCCCTTATATGGCACTTAGAAAAGCATAAAGGCAAATCTGGTTCTCCAAGTAGCACGTGAATTCAGCAGCCCCGGGCAAATAAAGGGTCTCACAGTTTTGAGATCTCAGCTTGCTGAGATATTCAGAAGTTGAGGGCAAGGCTTACAATTTTAATAAGAATCAAGACGCAGCAAGTTGGGCACTTTGGTAATTTACACAGAAATTTGCAGAGCCAAACAAAACTATACAGAAACGACATATTAATGACTACCAATTACCAATTGTTAACAGAAATTTTATTGTAACTACAAATGTGTACATATTATATACATACACACAAAGTTGCATGTGACAAGAACTAAAGGACAACTGCAAAAGGATGTACTTTTGACCAAACTACATGTGCCAACATAACTAGCTAAAGACCAATGAGAAGGTAATTATTTTAGACGTCATGGAGCAATAATGAAGGCCATATGCAACACACATGCCATCTAACAATGTAAAAAGCCTCTACTAGTTCATAAGCTGCTGTCTCCTTTTGCTTCAATAGTACCTTGGCTTTCAGAAGGTACCACAGGCACTCTTGTATTGCCATTGTACCTGGAGGTGTGGATATTGATATTCAGACATGATATAGCTTGCTAGTAACAGCACTGTTTTTATTGATTGCCATGTTTGTTAACCAAATAAGCAAGCTGCAAACCTTACAGCACGATAAATTCAATGAAGGCGTCCATTCAAGTTTTCCTATACTCCCTGAGACGCACGTATAGTGATGATTTTTTTCTGTCTGGCAAGCATGTTGCCTTCCACATGAAAAGAGTTTTTCACATAGCAATAAATAGTCTCGATGAATTTGGTCCGAGCTTTATTATGCATCCTCGCTGTTTGTCCTGCTTTCGCAGCTTCCGCTATCAACAGCAGCACAAATATTGCCCAACTTGTCACATCCAAAAGACAACATTGTGGCCACCTTGTTTCAACTTTCTTCCACCTTGGTGAGACACCGTGCAGATCATGAACATTTATGATATGCTTATCTTTCTTACTTCTACCACCAGTTAATTCCTTGTTTTCTCTAGATTTCTTTTGCTCAAGAGAGCCAATTAAGCAATGTTCAGGATACCTTAACTGTTTTATATTTCCAACTGCCTCATGAAGCTCTTGTCCATCAAATCTGGACATCATTTTTTATAGAAAGCAGTAAAAAAAGAGGGGGCAATGGCATTATTGATAAATTCAGTGTTCTGGGAGATAGTCAAGGATAGATTTAACTAAACTTGGTGAATGCGTCTGACACATGTGCAGCCTTCCATGCCAGATACCGAGGCCTAAAAACCAAATGACAACGTTGCTTTCACTACCATTCCTGACATTATTTCTGTGATCAAAGTGCACACTGTGGTTCACATGGAACAGAATGTACAGCCCCCTTCACATGGAACAGAATGTACAGCCCCCTTTCTTATTAAAGTGATGATCTTGGGTTTGAATCCTATTGACAAGAAAGAAATGAGGACATGGAGATTAGGTATGGAGTTCTGATTTGTGCTATGTTTGCTTGCCTTTGGCTCTTTCTGTGGCTTACTAGAGGCAAATAATTCAAGATGTGTTGTGGAGTGTGTGGATAGTGTCATTGTATATCCAAATAGCCCAAGCTTGTGATGTTAGAAATTAAGGTGATGTTAGAATTAAGGCATTGCTGGGTGAATTGATCCCTCTCATTGGCTGACAAGGAGGGATAAATTGTGGTTGTGCCTGCCCCACTGTCAGGGAGAGGGCACTTATGGGTTACTAAAGCTCGGACTTAATGAGTTATTTAATACAATAAGGACACTGGCAATTTCAGTGTTTTGGAGATACACATGCACACAGTTCAGATGCAAAAGATGGATGCACCATCTCACTTTGTTGTGTCTGAGAAGGGGATGTGGCAGGACATTGTCTCTGGACACCTCCAGACAGGTCCGTAGCCAGACATTTTTTAAGTAGGCTTGCAAACCTTGAAAACTGCCTATTTTAATTATTTATTTTTGGTAAAACAACCTCTTTATTCGAATTTCAAGAAAAACTCGAGTCCCCCCCCCCCCCTCCCTCTTCCGTTACGGGCCTGTCTCCAGAGATACCTTCCAGAAGTGTATCTCAAAGATCCTTTTCGAGTTGAGATCTCTGGTGATCAGGCACAATCTCTTGCGAAAGGAACATCTCTGCTGATTGCGTTCAGCAGCGATCTTGAATATATGCTCAACTCATTTCTACATCGAAGACTACCTTCACGTACAGGGGGGATGAAATTGGAATGACAATAATGAGAAACAAAACTTTTTTAACAATTGTGTTTCAGAAGCACTTGTTTTTTTTTTGGGGGGGGGGGCTATTATATGTTTGTTTATTTTTGTTATTGGCTGGATAGGTGACGTTACAGGCGGGTCAGCTTATATAATATGACCTGCAGGATCCTCTTCTTGATGTTATTCATTTAAATATATTGAGTGGATGTTGAAGACATCAGGTCGCTCGATTGCTCTGGACTCCCAGGGCCCAAATAGCCAAAATTCATAATATCTGGCACAATCGCAGCGCAACATTCCATTAATTAAAATGGCCAACGTCGCACACGCACTTGCGAAATGCACTGCGGACGACACAAAGCCCTCACGGGGAAGGCACAACTACAGGGGCAAATTTCTTCGCCAAATTTGTTGGCAGTCTGGCAACACTGAGTCCAAAATTTGGCAACTGATTCAAGCAACGCTAAACAGAACCTTGCCCTCGTTACAACGTCGACCCTTTAGCGAAAATATGCCACGTTGCATGCCTTGGAGCTGCACAACGTCTCCGTGATTTAAAAAAAAGCTCCGACACTACGACACTACCAGCACGCCGTTCCGCTGCAACAGCGCGGGTACGACAATTTGATGACCATGGAGGAAGGAATGTTGACGACGCACGCGTCACAGTGTGCATATTCGTTTGGCACGTATTACAAGCATGCTCAGACGAGAAGGCGCTCACAGTGCGATCGAGAAGCTACAGCGATATCTAAAGCAAGGGTAAACGTGTTCCACAGAGGTGTACGGGAACCACAGTAGTAAAGTCACCATGTCGGCACTTAAGAGGATTTTTTAAAATAAAATAACGTTGCAGCTGATAAATAAACGCGACTGCGGCGCAGATGGAAATAAAAGCAAGGAAACAAACCGTGCACGATCTGATCGATCAAGCAAGCTGGACATCGAATTCCGCCGAATGCGGATCATGTGTGCATGCGTGTGTTTTCGTAATTGTGGACTAGTTAAGCGATTTTATCCACTTATTGCTTGCGAGAAACGAACGAGTATTGTTACGGCCACTTATATATATTTTCCAGGCACGGACACTTCGTAATGCACTTTGTAAAAAAGTGCTCAACAGTGAAAGGAAACCTACTCGCTCACCCCCCGCGTCCCTCCCTCTCATTCTCTAGGCGTACAGGAGTAAGTGTTGCAATTCGTCCTCCCGTTTCTCTCGTTTTGACGAAGGACTAAGCAGTTGCTCTCCGAAATTTGCGCACGGCACGCATGCTTCTGCAGTTCATCCTTTGTTGGAGTAAAGCGCCCTTTTCGGATGAACGGCGCAGTTACTCCTCAAAACTTTTTAGAGTGTACGAGCTCCGAGGGCACTTGGCTGGTGCAGCGGTAGAATAAAGAGGGTAAAGACGCAAAAAACGCTAGAAGCGTTTTGGCATTCTTGTCTAATACATCTGGAGCAAAGCCTGAGTTTGACCCGCGGTTTCGTGGCAGCCAGCCTCGCCATCTCGTCCGTTCACGAGTGAAGACATACATGAATTGTTTTGACGAAAATAGATTTTTTTTGCGTGTTTTGATTGCACGATATTTTGGTAGCATTTGAGCTTTCCCTTTGAGACCCTCACTTTTGTGGGAAATCCTACCCTCGTGTGTTTTGCCACTCAAAGCCATTATGAGATTTCAATGCCGATGTTCGCGTTTCAAACAGATTCGCGATTCCAAACAGATTCGCAATGAGTTTAGGCATATTTCTTTGATTGTTGGGACTGCTGTTTTTTTAGTTAAAATTGTTTTTTCTTCTTGGACCAACCTTATGACTTTTTTTTTTTCTTCGTTCAGCGAACTGGGAGCGCAGAGAAAAACACAAAGGACGAAGCGAGGAACCACACAACACGAGCGCTCAACTATCAACTGATTTATTTTCCACATCGGAAGGACATATATAAACACAAAATTCTGAAGCCTATCACATTTCCAGGAATACGGACCAATGTATAAGTCATCCTTCCTTCTCACTACTTGACTGTGAATTCAGCTTCCTAGATAACCCTTAGACAAGTGCCTTGATTACACGCTTCGCATGCTGCCCTTGATTTCGTCATAATCTGTTTTGACATGCGCATTTTGTGTTTATATATGTCCTTCTGATGTGGAAAATAAATCAGTTGATAGTTGAGCGCTCGTGTTGTGTGGTTCCTCGCTTCGTCCTTTGTGTTTTTCTCTGCGCTCCCAGTTCGCTGAACGAAGAAAATGAATTACCAACTGGCCCACATTTTGATCCTTCTGCAACCTTATGACACCTGCAATTTGGAGGAACCGGGGGATGGTGTGTGCCATGTTTGCCTCACTACTAGTGCTTTATTTCAGTGCACTTGTTATGCTTTGAGTGAAATCTTTTCGAGTGTTGTTGACCATGTGCTAGAGACTGCATTGGACTCGGCGGTGGTGAAGGCTGTCAGATATGTGGACGAACACTTTTTTTTTGCTGACTGTCGGTGTGTATGTACTAGGACCGATGTTTTGAAGGTTTTCAATGAGTTGGAGTAGGGGGCTGAAGTTACTTGTGAGGTTCCCGACAAGGGTTCCATACACTCAGATACACTTCGAGCATATTTTCAGATGGGAGCCACGAATGTTGGATGTACGCCCCTCCTCGTAGTGTTAAACTTATCATTGACTTCCGTTCGGGTATTTCTAAAAGTAGTCTGCCTGGGAGCGTCACTCCAGAAGTCGTCTCACACCGCTTGCAAAGAGTTGTGCACGGCAGATTTAAAGGTTTCGGCAGTCTAGGTTCCCAGAACGCCAATTAGAGGTCCTAAGCAAGCAAATCTTGCAAAGGTTGAAGTTGGAAGTGCGGGGTATAAGTTGAGTAAGATGGAAGGAAGGGGCTCCTTTTGTAAACATTCCGTAAGTTCACGGGGTTTCCCATCAGCTGAAGAAAGTTGGGGACAGGTTTGGATCTAGCGTGGTTTTTTTCTGCTGCAGACAAGCTTGGCCCGATTTGTGCGTCTGTGGATATGAAGTTATCTAGACAGAGCAAGCAGGTTCACAGGTGCGACATCAAGCACCGTGATAAGTGGGCTCGGTGGCACTTCAACGATGGTTTGTGCTCACCAACCACTGCTTTTCGCCATGCAGCTTCTTGGCCTGGCGTCCTTCGGTCTACCGGAGCTGGCCCTCCGGGGCCCTGCTGGATCCACCCCGCTACTCGGTTACCGTGGTGACCTCGCATACTCCTTTGAGACTGCGCCCTGCTCCGAGCACCTGTATTCCCCGGCACGCGAGGCTGCATGCGCCATGTGTGCACACGATCAAATCAACTCCTGTCAACTGTCATCGACTATCTTCCGTCCACCCGGCTATCTTGGCACATGATTCGATTTGCATCGACAACGGCGACGCCCCCTTCCGCCAGATTCGGATATATTGCCTCGCCATCGCCTATGCGCCTTTAGTGGGCTCGGCGGCACGTCAACGATGGTTCGTGCTCACCAACCACTGCTTTTTGCCATGCAGGTAACCAATAGCGACTCCCTTTTGCTAAGCGAACCAGTCATAAGAGCGTTAGTCGTGCTGCCAAGCCACATTCAATTTGCACCACTGTGTATGACTGCTCTTGTATACTGTTTGACTTTTATTATTGTCCGGTGATGTTGAATTGAACCCCGGTCGTAATGACAGTCTGAACTCTGAACTGCTTGCCATGCTACCTTAGCTCCAGTCCAGGCAGTTAGCCATCCTAGACCAACTAAAGTCTATTCAAGTAACCCTGACTGATCATGAGGAAAGATTTCTTGAAATAACTTCTAGGTTGGCCAAAATTGAATCTGAGTGCACAGAGTTTGTGGCTGCCAAAACTGAAATTTCCACACATGCACGGCAACTGACGCTTGCATAGCACATGTGCCAGCCCTGACTGCCCGAGCTGACGACGCCGACAACAGGTCTCGTCGATGTAACCTTGTCTTTTATAGGGTTAAACGACACTCCTAATGAAAGCTGGCGTGAGTCCGAAAAACTAATCATTGATCACTGTATTCAGCACCTTCAGGTCCACCATTTATCCGCGTGAAATTGAATGCGCTCATAGACTTAGATCATATCGTAACCGCAGGTCAAGACCAGTCATTGTTATGTTCGCACATTTCAAAGACAAAGATCGCATTCTTTCATTAGCGCTTAAATTTGAAGGATCAAGTTTTGGCCTTTCTGAAGATTTTTTTCCTGCAACTCTACTAGCTCGTAAACGCCTTATTGAATATGGAAAGACTAACAACCTACAGCTCAAGCTGCGTTACGATGAACATCTCTCTGGCGGCAAAACCTTCATCTACGACCAGCAGGCCAACAAGGTAGTTGAGCGCAAATCCTAGCAGTTACCTCAGTCTAAACCTCAAACACCGCAACACAATCGTTCTTTCATATCGACCTTGCGTACTAATATCCGTAGTGTAATTCCAAAACGTGACTTGTTATGTTGCCTCATCAGCTCATCTTCGTGTAATGTTGTTTTGCTGACTGAGACGTGGCTTAACACATTCATTCGTGATTCCGAGATTCTGCCCCTGTTTCCAGACTTCGATATATTACGCAAAGACAGAGTCGGCAATACCCGCGGTGGTGGTGTCCTTATCGCCACAAGCCATGAACTACGATGCATACCGATATTAATTCAATCACCTCTTGAAATGCTATGGCTATGTTGCACTGCATCCTTCCCGCGCATCCTTCTTGGCATTTGCTATCGCCCTCCTTCTGCCGATGCCGCATTCTTGCCCGCTTTCCACGATGCGCTGGGGCCAGATAACAAAGTCTTATCCTAACACGCCTGTCTTGCTTTTTGGTGATTTTAACTTCCCATCTATCGCTTGGTCAAATCTCGCTTCCACACTATCAAAAAGTTACATGGCCAGTGAATTCGTCAACATGTGTCTTACATTGGGGTTATCGCAAGTTGTCAACAATCTCACTCGCACTACTGACCATTCGGATAACATTTAGACTTAATATTAACTTCACACCCTGAAGACCGTGCTAACATCGTGTACCTGAATGGTCTCAGTGATCATAAGGTACTGCATGCTACTTTTCATGTCACATGTCCAATCCAACAAGAATATAAAAAAACACTCGCGCTTTATGACAAGGGCGACTACAACAGCATGTCCCAAAAATTTCATAACCTTTTATGATAACTATGAGGCGACCTTCACCACCGTTTACTTGAAACTAACTGGTGGCTGTTTAAATTTGAATTTCTGTGCCTAGTTAAAATATACGTTCTCACATTAACAATCAGTGAACGGAACAATCTCCGTGGTTTTAACAACACACACTAAAACGTCTGAACAATAAAAAAAAAAAAAACGTCTCTTTCGTTCTGCTAACTCCTCTCATTTGACTTTCAGTGGCAGAAAATACCACGCTGCGGTTAAGCAGTATGAGAAGCCGTCGCAGACGCCAAACGTGGCTTTTTTTCAACCACGCTGCCTCCATGTTGCACACTAACCCGAAACGCTTCTGGCAGTGCATTAATCTTCTGGTGTCTAGCAGTGTTTTTCTTCGTGACAGTGCTGGCTGCCCTGTTCCGGAATCTGAGACTGCTGATTCTCTAAACACTGCTTTCTGTTCTGTGTTCACTAATGTATGCCCCGAAATCTTCCTCATTTGCCACCCGCTAATTACCCCCCCCCCCTCATGGAAAACATCACTTTCGATGCGAACGTCATTGTTACAATTATTGAGTCATCGAAAACTCATCTTCTTGTGGTATTGATGGCATAAACACTAAGGTATTAAAAACACCAAGCACATCACCAGTTTCTTTCTAAGGTTAATATTCCAGCAATCCCTCTGCACTGGATCTATCCCCTCCGATAGGAAAGTTGGTAAGATAATTTTCATTTTTAAAAAGGGCGACCGTACAAATCCTAGCAACTACCGTCCCATTTCCCTTACCAGCGTTTGTTCTAAACTAATGGAGCACATTCTACATTCACACATCGCCAATTTTCTGTCATCTGTCAACTTCTTTCATCCTAACCAGCACAGGTTTCGCAAAGCTCACTCTTGCAATACTCCGCTCGTATTATTCCTGCATAAGGTACATTCTAACCTGGATCTGAACATCGCCGCCGCGCTCTTTTTTTGGACTTCGAAAAAGCCTTCGATAAAGTATCGCACATTCTTCTCATGCATAAAGTTTCGCACCTAAGCCTACACCCCGACACAGTTTATTGTATACGTGAATTCTTGACCGATCGCCTTCAATTTGTTTCCACCAACTCATTTTCTTCGTCTCTATCCCCTGTTTATCTGGTGTGCCGCAAGGCTCCGTACTTGGACCGCTACTCTTTCTCATATATATTAATGACCTTCCTGTTAATGTATCATCTAATATACACCTTTTTTTGCAAATGACTGTGTTCTGTATCGTCCAATAACAAGTTCCATAGACTCTTCCTCTCTCCAGAGTGACCTCCTTAAAATACAGGCGTGGTGCAACCAATGGTACATGTCCCTCAACGTTGGCAAGTGCTCCCACGTGTCCTTTACCGTCGCCGTTACTATGTAGCTACTTTTTACTCTCTCAACAACACATTAACCCAATGCAAGACATTAAATACCTAGGAGTACATATGTCTAGTGATCTGTCTTGGGCCCATCATATTCTCCAACTAATTCCTGCAATCGCCTATTGGGTTATCTACGCCGTAACCTATCATCAGTATCCCCTGCAGTCAAACTACTTGCATATAAAACGTTATTCGATCCAAACTAGAATATGCCTCTGCTATTTATGACAATCACCAAGCTAATATAAACAATTCCCTTGAATCAGTCCAGAACCGCGCTGCCAGTAACAAATTCCATAGACTCTTCCTCTCTCCAGAATGACCTCCTTAAAATACAGGCGTGGTGCAACCAATGGTACATGTCCCTCAACGTCAGCAAGTGCTCCCACGTGTACTTCATCGTCGCCGTAACTATGTAGCTCCTTTTTACTCTCTCAACAACACATTAACCCCCAATGCAAGACATTTAAATACCCAGGAGTACATATATCTGGTCATCTGTCCTGGGCCCATCATATTCTCTAATTCCTGCAATCGACTATAGGTTATCTATGCTATCATCAGCATCCCCTGCAGTCAAACTACTTGCATATAAAACGTTGATTCGATACGAACTAGAATATGCCTCTGCTATTTA
>WOVY01000666.1:0-152317 GCA_013436015.1 Rhipicephalus annulatus
GGCTAATATGTACCGAAGGTAAAAACTGGAAAACTGTTATTTTTCTAGTATTTTCAAAGGCTGAGGGTAATTTCGTATGCCTTCACTGTCATGTGGATTTGTCGTGAATTAGCATTTGGGGAAGAAGTTACCATAGGCCGAGTGATTTCATAAATTGATTAAGTTTGGCGCGACACAGTGGAGTTGCCGTTGCGCGCATTGAGAATCTTGGTGCACGGTTTTGGCATAAAACCTGTGCAATTGCTTTTTAGGTATTTTTACCTAGGATTATTTTTGTGTTGTACACAGAGAATTACAACATAACGTAAGGATGAGCAATTGGACAAATTGTTAAGGATTAAGCTTTGGTTAGTAGTGCCATGAATTTCGCCGCGCCGTAAGAATGAGAATAATTGAAAGCGCTCAGAAGAACTCAGTGTTTTTTAATCAAAGGTGTTAGCAAAGGCAGGTAACTAACCAACTAACCTACTAGAAGGCAGTGTTTGTCACTTTTTGTTGTTGTCTTCTTTGAAGAATGATTGATCTAGTGATCATGAGCAGATCATCAAGCTTTCCCTAAACGTTGAAGTAGACCGTTAGGTCACAGTGTAGTTTAAGGTTTTGGGAGGCTGGTGAGTTTACTGTATCAGTAGTAGACAATTATTGGTACACGTAAACAAAAACGGACATTAGGACAATCTTAGCGCTCACTGAATCCGGAACCGAACCGATGCTCTCAGCGGGACAGAACCGATGAAAGCAGTCAGCGACGAAAAGAAGGAGACAGCCGTTTTATATCAGGACGACAATGGTATCAAGCAAAGCTGCGCGTTGCTTGCGCCAGAATTTGGGCTCTCGTGAGATAACGTACTGCGCTTCAGGAAAGGAGTGCGCCTGCATTGTGTAGAGCATTCATCAGTGGCAGTGTTATCTCAGGGGAGGGCTAAATTTAAAGTAGATACAGGCCATTGTCCCCTTGGCTGCAAACCATGACATCGAAGAACAGTCGCCTTGTGAGGCGGAGCTTGATTCTTCGAAAATATCTTTTTTGACATTAGGTAATAAAGGGCAAATTGCTTGGAAACGCTGGCGTGCTCCGTCGCTCTTTCTAAACCATTCTGGAGTGCTCTTGGTGTATCAAAATTGATATTTTAGTTTTTTTTTGTCGTGCATCTTATTATGTAAATTTGTAAGGTAGCACGTCTGGTTTTTTCAGCTCAAGTGAGTCTGAGAGTTTCTGAGAGTGAGCTTTTGTTAAGCTAGTAATTAAAATTGGTTTGTCATCCCTCTTTTGGCTTGGTTTGTTCGAAGGGGGCCGAGTGCTTGCTTGTGCATGTGGTCCAGTTTCAGAAACGGTGTCGAAGATTCGGCCTTTACTCAGACCATGCCACAAGCGAAGGGCGAGTTCTTGGGATTCGACTACGGACCCCTTTCGTCGTCCCTGCGAGCAGCAGTGTTGACCGCTGCCCTCCGTGACTCATCTGGCGAGGGGGAAGCTGTTATGACCGTCATCGGTAGGCGCCATGCTGTCGCTGCGAAGCGTAGCCGGGCCGCGTTCCCACGCCTGGAACCCAGGTTTTCTTGGAACCAGCGTCGAGGAGCGGCGCTCTTTTAATCCTCAAACAAGTCGCCGACTCGCCGAATGCCTATGCCCGCCAGCTATTGTCCCGGCTAGCCGGCGGATGAGACGTCATGTCGCCACGAAGCTGTAAGCCGTTCCGAGGGGACAACAAAGACAGCGTATTCCTTTGAAGAAACGGCGACCGCCGCCACAAAGTGCCCTGCTAATTGAGCGGACAGATTGGCGGACCGTTTGATGTCTGCTGTCCGAAGCTTGGGACCCCCTCGACCAGCGACATACACGACGAGCAAGAGCCTCTCTGGCGCCACCTTTAAGTGCAGTGATCTTGACTCGAAATTGGATGTTCACGTGCGCCGTGCCTGCTCGTACCTTGCACCGGTTGTGTGTGTGTGATTGGTGTTCCCCGCAAGAAGGAGGAGCCCGACAGGGCTTATGAGGACGCCGCTGAGTGCGGGACGTCGCTCTGGACCAAGTAAAGGTTCAACCACCACGTTCGTAGTTTGTGATGGCTCTGAACTGTGTAGCGGTTCAACCACCACGTTCGTGGTTTGCGAACTCTTAACCTCATGCTGTAAATATTTGTAAATAGTGCCATAAACCTGTTTTTTTTTTCGTATCCCCATCTTGTAAGCGCTCGTTTCCTCAACCCGAAGCTACACCACGCTACCACAGCACCCCGGGATCACAACAGTGCCCTTTTCGACACGTTTTGAAGAACGCTTCCTGGGCACTTACATAATCAGCCGAGACCCACTTGCTCACAAACTAAAAAAAAAAAATTGGCAGCATATCCACAAAGTGAATGATGGAGAGTGGGGCGAAGCATTCGTCCGTCCATTCATTCTTGCTTCCGTCCATCCACGCGTCCATCTGTGCGACCGTCCATGCGTCCATCCGCCCGTCCGTGCGTGGGTCTGTTCGTGCGTCCGTCCCTGCGTTCGTCCATGCATCCGCCCCTGCGTCCGTTCATGCATCCATCCATACATCTGTCTGTGTGTCCGTTCGTCCATCTATTCAACACTCCGAGTACCACCATCTCGCATCTTTTCATCATATATTCCCCATATAGAAGCACCGCCATCCAGCGGACATTCCGAGGACTAAACGAGAGGTGGCACACGCACACTTTTTTACGGCTTGCGGTTCGGGTCTACTTCCCACCTTTAACCACCTCGTGTTCATGGTGTGTACTAGTTCACTGCATTCATGGCACTGCGGCTAAACGCTCGCTAAACCTTTCTAAAGCTAAGGAGGTTACATCCAGCGAGTATAACGTAACAACCCTTTCTTCTCAGATAGTGCTCAATGTACATGCCAATGGCTGCTAATGGGGATCGCAGCGTGCGCGTCAACTAAAAGCCGAATGCTCCTGTCTCTCATTCCCCATTAGCAGCCATTGGCATGTAGATTGAGCACTATTTTTTATTGTTCAACAACGCACAGAAGAAATCTCTCACCGGCCCCACCTTGGAGGTCAAAATGTTATACTTGTTACATGCTACAGCGGCTACGAGGGATGAACGGGTGCCGCTATAAGGAGCTTCGCCTCTAAAATGAAAATGATATGCACGTGCAAAATTCGGTTTTGCTGCGTCTACTCGATAGGCTACGCATTGGAAGACTCGGTTTTGCTGCGCCTACTCTCTAGGCTCTGTGTTCTGGCGTTACCATCAGATCTCGTAAATTGCATTGCCGGGTGCCTATAGGCACCCGGCAATGCAATAACTGCCGAGAATACCATAACTGCCCAGAATAAAACGACCAAAAAGCGTGAAGAATTATGAAGGCAACAAAAAAAAACGGGGGGGGGGGGGTGACGCTAACTTGAGCAACCTACATTCTGCTGATAAAAACGCCGAGATTTCGCATGACGTTAAATAAATTAGTAGTAAGGCAGTGTGGCAATTCCTTGAATTGCCACTTCTGAAATGTGTCGTCCATTCCGCGTGAACTGTAGCCGGGCTCCTACATCGCCCTTCATTCCGGACACGTTGTGCTAACCAGCAGTGACGCTGAAAAAGTCTGCGCGTTGCTCGTGTCTCAATGTATATGTCACATACTGAACAAAGAAAAAATTAACATAGAACATTCTGTCTTTCGTATGTGTCACTGCCCCAGTGGCAGAAAGGCTTTTGAGAGGGATATTCATTGAAGGGCGTTTTAAAGTTAGCTCTAAATGTCTTAAAACATAAAATTGGTGTAACGAATAATGAGTGCACGTACCCACAGCGCAAGAGTTGTGCTCAACCTGATTGTGCAGCCAAGATTTTATTTAGAGGGCGTGATAGAAGCTGGGCCATCATGTGATATAATAATTGCTTTGCCTAATTTGACGCTAGTTAAGTATTCCACTGAAAAAACGCGTATCCGGTAAGCGGGAGTGGGTGAGGGGGTGTGCTGTCTTGTGCTCTCACGTTGTTTTAGGCCAGGTAATTCGTGTGCAGTCTATTGTGCACAAGCGTTTCGAAGGGGTGGGAGTGCGGAGGGGCACAGGAGTGTGTACGTAGGAGGGGGGGGGGGGCATCCCTTCCTTTCAATCATGTGAGATGGAGGGAGGACGCAAAGGCTGCCTCATACGGTGACTTAATATGGACGGGGGCACTGCGACGAATCTTCCCACCCTCCCTGAAGGAAAAACCGGCGTATGCCTATGTGGAGGGCGATGCATGCATTTGTTGAGCAGCCCTGTGCTGTGCTTATACCTACCGATAGCCAGAGGCCTAGCTTGGAATGACAGATTTATAAAAAGACTGATTGCGTTACAAGCACCTTCGATTGCGTTACAATTAAGTTTTTTAGCAGGTGCTGGCAAATATTAGCAGGCACGATAGCCCCCTTACGAACTGCCACAAACATTTGCTAGCTTTCTGGTGCGACGGCGTATGACGCCAGTGTTCTGAAAATGTTTGTTATGACAATTGCCCGCTGTCGGAACGAATCAATGAAATCGCAAGCATTCACACCCACATGGTATAACGATGATAACCGGAAACTAGGTTCTAGTGTCGTCTCGCCACCGTCGATACCACAAGCAGTGCCATCACCATTCTCATTCGGAAAAAAAAAACGGTGGCGAAAACATTGGTAACCAGGGTCGTTAGGTAGAGTGAGCTGGAATTCGACGCAGGAGAAAATGCTCCAACGAATATTTTCACCTTTCACAAGTAGAACATCACAAAAGTGAACAACGTGTCACGTGTGATTGTTTTTGTGAACACTGCTGCTTTGCTGCTTAGTGAGAGCACCAAGAAAACCAATGCGTGGTTACACAGAAGAAAAGCAGAGGACGACACTTTGATGGCATGTTTGTTTTCAAGGTACAAGCATACAAATTCCACCCGCTTAATGTGATGTCACGGGTAACGAGGGCTTCCCCACTAACGAGCAAGCTTCGTCATACCAGCGTGACGTTGTTGCTGATCGTTGTCACAGGATGCGACGTCAATGCTTTCCCTTTAGAGTACCGGGAAACGATGAATGATTCATGTCCGTTCGATATGTCACACCCCTCGAGCTGTACTGCGGCTGCTCTATCAAGTTTCTCTTTCTCACTGAATGTATCTCTCTCCAGATCACGGCGTACTAAAAAGTGCAAGGCCGCCTCTGAAGGCCGGGGAACGACACGAGACATTCAAGCTCAATGTCACTTTTTTTTTTCTGACAAGCCCGGTGGTCAGCTGGTGGCTGGCACCGTATTGAATATTCATATTTCGGGCGTCTTCTGGTTATATGCACCTGCTTTTCAACTAATAATTATTCAGACAAAAAAGATAACAGTAACTCGTACATTCGTTTTGTTATCGCTATGGTACGTTAAATATTATGGGCGCATATGTAACGCCCATTGTTGGGACAAATCATGATTCGCCAGTTGAGATGCACCCCATAGGATGCACTGCGAATTAGTATCCTCAGTCTTTAGCGTGTTCACGCGCAATTTAAGAAAAAAATGCGTTTCATCCAACAATTTTCTGTGCTACTCAGAAACTCAGCCTCTCCAAAATTCATTGTAAAAGGTTTTCACCTTACAATAACATGTTCGAAAATATACAGGCTGGTACACGTCGCCCACTTAGACAATGCACAGTCACAATAGCTACGGACGCGAGAAATATTGCTAAGAAAAATTAAAATTCGAGCCAACCTCGATTTGTCCCATATCCTTAGCGAAGGATGCTGACCGACGTCAAAGAGCGTTAATGGACGAAAATTTTCGTGACTCCGAAGCCGACTTCTTTCTTGGTGTTCCGGCGAAAGCACTGTGCACTACTCCAAAAAGCTTCGGTGGGCAGCACAAAACGGTGGTGCTGTTATCACGCCAGCAGTTTTATCAAAATATCTCGTTTTGTGTTTTGGTTATGGCAGACTGTGAAGCACCATCTTGTGTGCATGACTATTTTATTGTATCTGCCCATTTCAATTCAAATCGAACATCAACTCTCATCCAAAGCGGCTAAGCCTGTGAGCGTCTTCCAAAGGGAGCAACACGGTTTGTGATCATAATGTGCATTTCCTGGTTACGAAGACTTAAGGCACGTTGTTACGGGCCTCACTCCATCGTCAATGCCGCGGCAACCGTAGTTCGCCTTTCCGATTAGTATAGTGACTAACCTCTGCTAATTTAGCTCAATGACATATGTAATCTTTCATGAGATTCACAGAAATACGAGCTACTCGTAATTAACACAACAAAGTAGCGTACAAATGGTGCCTTTCTAAATGTTATAACCCCTTTAGCATTTTGTCATTTAGTCGCTTCCACACTCTCGCGGAACAAGCGATAAAAAAAAAAACGCAAGCCTCTGAGATGATGAAGATAATAGGGCCCGGATGGATCTTATGGCAGGAAGTACTAAATCGCACGGTCTTCTATAGGCCAAATAATAAAACCACGTTCGGGTGCGTACCGGCGTGACCGTCTAGTGTCATCTCGATATGCGGCCACTCTCACCTGCTTCTGTCTTGGGCAGCATAAGAAGCGCTACGGCACCTACAAGCAGTAGCCCGACGATGACGTTCGCCCTCGGAGAAGACATGGCTGCTCCCCAACTCATCGCGCACTCCACAAGTACCGACTGAGGGCGAAGAGTTCGCGTCGCACCGTCTCCGAGCCTTTATAAAAGTTCCTCTCTGCGACCTCACCCGTAGAGCAAGCATTCTCTCCCAGCTGAGAGCTCCACCGCCGCCGGTCCGGCAAGGTCGTCAGGCCCTGGGGCGCCGGCTGAGAGAGTGGTGCTGGCGAAACTGCTGCTGCCCTGCTTGAACGAGCCGGTCACGCTCCTTCGGTGTGCCACTGCGCTGAAAGAGTTGGCTGGCCTACGCAGACCAGCCGGCGGCTCTGTCGAGCACTGCAGAAGAGTCTATGGCCGCGAACCGGCTTGACCCTCTCGATCGAGCCAGCATGTGTCCGGGCGTGTTCGCTTCAAGGAACGCGCTGCTTCCGTTTTGAGCACCAGAAGCCTGCATGTCTTAGCAAAGTATGCCCTATCGTGAAACTGTCACCGGGGCTCCATTGTTAAAATGCTGTGTTCATGTATTTCGCATTAAATGTTATATAATTTTAACAGATACCACCCTAATAACAGTTACACAGTTTTTTTTTTCATCATTGCAGGTAGCAAGAAACATTAATAAGGACAGAGACAAAGAGGTCTGTCTTATGTCACCTTTGTACTTGGTAAAATTTCGCGCAACCGACAATAACGAATCATCAACAACTACCCCAATCAAACAGTTTGACAAGTCACAGGCTCTCGAAGCAATTCATCTTCCGCTGTCTTCTATGACCTATTGGTTCGCGATGATCTCCGTTGCCAATAGCTTGGTAACACTGTCAGCCCTCTGTTGGGCTGCTATTGATGCTTGCGTGCATGATGGCATGTTTCTTTCTGAGAGGCAACAGGCCCATTTACACCAATTATACAAAAAAAAAACCTCTCTTGAATTACAAGCTGTTTCCTCTCAATATGTGGGGTGTCCCAGCAGATGTAGCTAAGGTATTCGTTCTATTTTTTTTCGGTGTAACCCGCTGAATTTCTACGGCACAAATAAACAGAATTTATGGCGAAGTCATCTCCATACATTGACATTGGAGAAGGTGGGCGCTGAGACCAACGTTCACCCCCTTCCATGAAGGGGAAACTTGCGCACGAGTATGTTGGAAGTTATGAGGCACACGTCAAAATTCACTACAATTAGTCCTTTCAAAAAATGTACATGTTTTCTACATGTATCTTACCACCGGACGTGAAAAAATAAGGGGAATTCCCGTATTGCACCCGAAGACTGCCCCCGTGACGCTCCGCATGTTATAGGAACCGAGAAATGTCACCCCACGAAGCACAACATTAGGGGTGCACTTGCCGATAGATGTATGCAGGCCCTCTAGGAATGAGTGGATGCAGCAAGTGCAGGCCCTCTAGGAATGAGTGGATGCAGCAAATAGCCCCCGCTTTTGTTGGATTTTCCGAATGTCGCGCAGTTGTGCAACGGCACGCCGTCTATAAAGGACCGCAGACGGAAAGAATCGAGTCGTATGGTCAACACCGAAACACCGTAATCAGCTCGACATCACTACCCGCCGTCTTGCTGCGAGTTCGTACAAGCATGTTTTTCGATTTTTCCGCGAATACACGTGGCTTCTGCCAACGGGTCCCGTTGGAAAAAGCTATACGCAGAAAAAACAAGAACGCCATGGTGTTTAACGAGAAGTGCCCATAGACACGTGTTAGACCAGGTGCCGTCGTTACCGCACATCTGCGCAGTCTTGGTGGCACATTTATTGCAACGGGCAGTTTGAGGTCACTGAAGGGGTGTATACATGCGTCAAGTGCTACAATAAAGATGCGGTTGAGCAGCTGCAATCTAAGGCATCGCGTAAATCTCACTTGTAATAACATTTACCTGCGGTGTTTGCAATAATGCATTATCGCGATAGCGTCAGTGGGCACGTTTCGCAGAAATTCTGGTGTCGGCGTCGTCAATTGTGAGCGAAAGTTAAGCGTGTTTGATGACCAGAAAGATCGGTAAACATGCAAATAAATTAAGTAATAAATTGATTGATTTGTGGGGTTTAACGTCCCAAAACCACCATATGATTATGAGAGACGCCGTAGTGGAGGGCTCCGGAAATTTCGACCACCTGGGGTTCTTTAACGTGCGCCCAAATCTGAGCACACGGGCCTACAACATTTCCGCCTCCATCGGAAATGCAGCCGCCGCAGCCGGGATTCGAACCCGCGCCCTGCGGGTCAGCAGCCGAGTACCTTAGCCACTAGACCACCGCGGCGGGGCAAATTAAGTAATAAAAATCTTCGCTAATGGTGAGAATTGAAATCAGGCGAGCCAGGCTTGCAGCGACGCAAGCACGTGTTTTATGATACAGCCACACCACTGCCTGAAACTGTTTCTGAAATGCTCCTCGTCAATCGGAACTTGAAACTGTCCCGTCGCAATGTTCTCATTTTGTCACTACATTGTTTTTGTCGTTCCAACCATGTCGTTTATTTCGAACAAGTTTGCACAGGAACAAAATAACAGTGCGTGAAATTTTAATTGGTGAGTAGGGCACATTCAGATTATGAAATGTTTCAGCAAATATGTTAGTTGGTCCTAGCATCACTGCACGTTTCCAGTACATAAAAAACAGGCACCGAACGAAGAACTATTGAGCGATACAGACAAAAATACAAAGAGATGGAACCGCTGCGATATGAAAGCAGATACATAGCAATGAAGTTTCATAAGGTCGAGAGCTGGGCTAGTTTACCATACGCTACTTCACCACATAGTGTAACGAAGATACACAGCAGTGTGGCCAGTGTTAAATTTAGAAAGCAACCAAATGCAGTAACCAGTGATTAAACAGTGTAGTAAATATCAAAGCTTCTTTTCGTTTCCTTAAATTGAACTAAGGCAGCACTATTGACTCCTTAATAATTTCTTATCACTTGTGATACTTCCTTCCAGACGCTTAGGCATCGAATGACTGTACGAGCGGCTTAGAACAATTTTGGCAAACAATTAGTCTGGAAATCATTTCGTTGGCTTAGCACGGTGTACGCACCGTGCTAAGCTAAGCTAAGCTAACAGCTATGCAGTCCAGCTGTTACAATGTGCAACAATTCTTGTAATTGTTTCTACAAATGCATGTCATGGCGTAATTGATGCAGTCCACTCCTTTATTGGGCACTTACGCCTATCACTAAATGCTTGCCTAAAATTCTCTCTACATTTAAGTATGTTGAGCGTTTCCTCAGTGAGCATACCACACCATTCTATAGCTGCAGCTCTGTAGTAGTGAAAGCACGCGGCATTCTTTTTGCAGTGACTGACGAGTTCGCCTTCGATAACATAATAATAAACAACTTTCACTGCAGCCAATTCATTGCGCTGTTTCTTTGAAATCGCTTGTTACCGAGTCTAATCTTATACGCTCTTTCAGAATATTACCGTAACCTGTAATTCGAGGATGGCGGACGATGTGCTTACGGCGTAATTCTTGCGACTAGACGCATGACGTTGAAGGAGTCACTTAAAGAACTGCAGTGGCAGAAAAGTTGCCTTATGGAAAGCTTTGTGGGTAATTGGCAATTATATGAAGCCACGGTAACCCAACTCGTCGAAGCAGCTCGTATACACGAAGAAAGAAAAAAAAAATGTAAAGGCCGTTTCGCAACTATCTTTTTCATCGCTTGTTTATTCGAAATGTCGCAGTCGTTCACGGATGATTTCCCGTAATATACGAAGCGTTCGACAGGGTCACGGCCGCTGAAAAGTGCATTGCTTTCCACCTCTCTAGTTGAGATCCAGCATCAAGATTTCAAAACAGGGGAACTGCGTCACGTGGTGAAAACCTAGTGCGCAGCGTAACTAGTAAAGTACAGTATGACACTAGTCGCTTTTAGCAGGAAAGCTTTTTAAGCTGTCAGGAACTCGTGCTTGGTAGTAAAAAAATTGGCCCCGTGTCTGCATGTAATCTGTAGATTTCGTTGAAAGACGACAGTCTTGGGTGTGGAGAGAGTGAACAAAACATTTATATGATGTTCTGTGCAAGAAAATTGGTGACTGGTATTCTGGAGATGCTGCATTAGAGTGCCTCGACCGTGCAGCGGAGGCGAACGAGCGCATCAAGTCACGTCACACGTGAGACATAGGCGCCATCTGGCAGTTTTCCTGGAAAACGAAACGCGTGGCTCTGTGACGGGTGTGCACGCCCGTCTCAGAGGTGATATGGTGTAGAACGCAAGGCGACGGGTAGGTGCCACCACAATCTCATCTCAGCAAAGCGTTGAAAACACTCGCCTTTTCGTCCAAGCGTTGCATGGTCAGCGCAGCGTGATAAGTGCTACGGTCCTTAAAATTATACTATGTATGCCTTTTCTAGTAAAAGACGCACATGCGGAATATATACGTGTTGTTATAGTGCCCCAGACATGCGCAACAATTGCTTTTCAATTGACAATTGCACAAGTATGAACGCTAAATCTTGAGCAACATTAGTGGGCGCCACTGATAGGGTCAACCGTTTCAAGTACCCAGTGCCGTTAAAAGTGAACAAACAGACAAGTGTACAGACAGACAGACAGACAGACAGACAGACAGACAGACAGACAGACAGACAGACAGACGGACGGACGGACAGACGGACGGACGGACAGACGGACAGACAGACAGACATAATGGAATAATTGGAAGCGCAAACCGAAGGACACAAGAGAAGAGACAAGCATGCGCTTGTTTGTCTCTTCTGTTGTGTCCCGTTGGTTCGCGCTTCCAATTATTCCATTATGAATTAGTACCAACTAGCCCGCCTGTCAACCCTACTACAGACAGACAGACAGATAGACAGACAGACAGACAGACAGACAGACAGACAGACAGACAGACAGATGGAGAGACAGACAGACAGACGGATGGACGTAAAGAAGGAGAGACGGACAGAAGAGAACGAATGGACGAACGGGCAGAAGCACGGAGGGCCGCATCACCTCATTCATCATCATTCACTCTGTGGATACATTGCGATTTTTTATTTTGCCTGATAGTGGCGTACGGACACCAGCGACGGCGGCAGGCCACTACGGCAAAAACAATCTTGTTTTTCTCTCATGACAGCTTCTGCTGTAAAAAAAAATAAAGAAGTATGATATGAACCAGCCTAAGGCGGGAACGTTACGATTCGTTGCTATCACACACCCCGAAGTATTTGCGGTGCAACTAAGATCTATCTTTCGTTTCTTCCTGTTATTTTTTGGTTTCTTTCTTTTTTTCCTTCCTTTCTTTTTCGCTAGCTTTTTTATTTTATTGCTTACTTTCCTTCTCTCTCTTACTTTCTCTCTCTGTCTTTTCTTTTCGAGTTGAGATCCATACAGGCGTCTTCTGTTGGGGTCTTCTAAATTCTTCATAACCACATTTAGGATATGTGTGCGTGAAGCTTCGTATTTGTTGACCTTAGATTAAAGGACACTTAGAGCACGTATTACCTTTTGTGCATAGTGATTCAAGGTGCATCAGGCGTCATCTATAACTAGATATGCTGGCTAAACTGGCAGAAAAAGTGGGCAACCACGAAGAGCCTTTGGTATGGCGTGTGCTAGCTGTGCTACTGACCGTGTGTCATCTCGTCGATGCAGTCTCTCGTATTATGGGTTGAGGGCAATTTAGGCCCACGGGACGGCTTATGATCTCCCATAGTAGAGTACCTCGTTCTTTAAATCGTTAACAACTTTTTCTAAATACAGGTCCGCCATGACTATGACTGACTGCTCAGCATAGCAGCTCGCTGTAGCCTATGTTCGTAACAAAGAATCTAGCTATATCTACAGCAGTTCCCCTAACCAGAGCGGCTGTCTCAGCACATCTTCATCAATAAATTGTTGCTACGACAATTCATCTCTTGCCGAAGGATGATGTCGGCAATGGGCGAATAAAGTCTGTTTTCACTTGTTGAAACGGTGCTTCGGGGGGGCTCTATTGGTTGAAGGAGGCCTGCTGGTTAAAGGCGACATTTTGCGTCTTTGGCAATCTCGGAATGTTGTCACATAATGCTCTACAGTATCCAAACACTTTGGTCATTAGTAGTTTGTTCGAATACGGCTGAATATTTTACGAACTCCGAGGTGCCCTGCTGATGGGTCATCGTGACAGGCTTTCAAGATTTTGAATCACGAGGGTGAAGGCATGACGAATAGGAATTTTTCTGCGCTGGAAGTTCTTCTTGTATAGCACGTCATTTTTCAAGCACCGGTGTGCCTCAGTGGTATAGAGTACTGAGCTGGCGCCCAGGGAATTTGGGTTGTATAGTGCCTTTGTGTAATTGGTGATTTTAACTTAGTTTTTAGGGGCGAACCTCCTAAAGCCGTGCGTTTGTCCATGCATTTTGGTGACGTCCCAAACCAACATGTGACTATGAAAGACGCTGTAGTGCAGTGCTCCGGCAATTGTGACCACTTCGTGTTTTTTAACGTGCACCCAAATCTGCGCGCACGGGCCTACAACATTTCCGCCTATGTTCGGAAGTGCAGCCGCCGCAGTCGGGATTCGAACCCACGACCTGCGGGTCAGCATCCGAGTATCTTAGCCACTAGACAACCACGGCGGGGCTGGTGGTGCTATAGTGATAGTGACAAACGTACGGGTGGACGTACGTACGTACGTACGGACGGACGGGCGGACGGAATGGACGGGCAAGCATGCGGGCGGGCGGGCGGGCGGGCAGGCAAGCAGGCAGGCAAGCAGGCAGGCACAGGAAGGCAGGCAGGCAGGCAGGCAGCAGACAGACAGACAGACAGACAGACAGACAGACAGACAGACAGACAGACAGACAGACGGACGGACGGACGGACGGACGGACGGACGGACAGACAGACAGACAGACAGACAGACAGACAGACAGACAGACGGACGGACGGACGGACAGACAGACAGACAGACAGACAGACAGACAGACAGACAGACAGACAGACAGACAGACAGACAGACAGACAGACAGACAGACGGACGGACGGACGGACGGACGGACGGACGGACGGACGGACAGACATAATGGAATAATTGGAAGCGCAAACCAAAAGGACACAAGAGAAGAGACAAACATGCGCTTCCAATTATTCCATTATGAATTTGTACCAACTAGCCTGCCTGTCAACCCTACTGCAGACAGACAGACAGACAGACAGACAGACAGACAGACAGACAGACAGACAGACAGACAGACAGACAGACAGACAGACAGACAGGCCAAAATTTTTCTGTCGAAGGTCCCCAAGAAAGACTATCGTCTTTAAAGAAAGTGTCGCCATCATGAACTGGTACGCGCTCTATTCATTCTCTAGGAGTAAAGCTGTTTAAGCTACAGGTAACCTGTGCTCCGTCGTGCATAACTCATCTCCATGGTGCGAACGCGCCATAGAATTTCGGCAGGCCCCACTTCCGTATACAGTAGACGCGAGGGTCAAACTAAAGGAAACGCGTGAAGAAGGGGAGAGAGAAATAAAAGAGACGGAAAACGAGAGAGAGAGAGAGAGAGGAAGTGATAGCAAGAATATAAAAGAGAAAGAAATACAGAAAATATATAAAAAGAAAGAAAAGAATACCGAGAAAGCAGATAATAAAATTAGGAAAATAACAAACATCAATACACAACAAGACCGAACTACAGAAAAACATAACTATAAGAAAAGAAAGGAAAAATGCAAAACAGGAACAAGAAACAGAGAAAGGAATGGATACAAAGAAAGGGGGCGCGATAAATAGAGAGGGACAGAGAAAAGGAAAAAATTTGAAAGAGCGAGAAAGGGAAAGCTACAAATAGACTGAGAAAAAAGTGGGGGGGGGTGGAAGCAAGTACAACAAAGCGATACTGTTATGGTTGGACAGGGGGCACGTCGTGGAACGCCTTTATTCTCGAGGCACGCACCGGCAGACTCAATAAAAAAAATACAGAAAAGTGTGTTCTTCGTTTACCATGTAATGTACATATGTACACATATCTTTTTGTAACAATCTTTGGTGTGTCTGTGGATGTTGTGTTGTATGCACATATGTAAACATATCTTTTTGTAAACATTTTTGGCATGTCTGTGGATGTTGTGTTCCGTTGCGATGTTTTGTTGGATGGTAATTGATGTTCACTGTTCGTGAGAATATTTTTTTAAACACAATAACAGAATACTATGGATAGTATACACGCGCACGCTATCTCTTGGAGCATGCGCAGCCATGGAGCAATATCTTGAGAGCATGTAAAAGCCACGCGACTGACGTGGCAATAAATACAATCAACAGAGAGAAAGAGAGACAGAAGAGAAAAGAGAACAAGAAAAAAAGGCCCAGCACCACTCCTTCATCAGTCCCGGCATCCCGACTTTGACGTAAAGTAGATTGAAATGCATCACGACAAAATGGCACCACATGTTGGCGCCCCATTTGTACCATCGCTAAAGTATATAACGTTGAACTTTTACGGAAAAACAGGAAAATCTGTTGTTTGATTGTTAGTGGTAAGCTTGTTTCAGGGCACTATCTTATTGTGTGCGTTAAAGCGTGGTCACGTGATATCATAATGACCTAATTAAATTTCAATCATGAAATGACTGCAAATGCTCTCCAGTGAGGTAGAAACGATATGAAAAATATTTCGTTTTTATTTTTTTTAACTGTGGCCCGCTGTGCATCCACGCTGCGAATCTTCCGCAATAGAACGTGCCCATAGCTGTTAACGTGAGGAAAATATTTATGCGTGGAATGCGATACTCAAATAACAGTTTACTTTTTTCGTAATTTCGTCCATAAAGAACGTTTATTCGATGCAAAGTACAATTGTTTGAGCATAGTATTAAAAAAATTAGAGACGTTTTAGAAAAACACCAAGTCAAATTTATGCGGAAGGAAAAGAAAGACTTTATTGACCCACCACCGTGCATGGAGCAGCAATTGAGTGTTAAAGAAGTATGATCCGAAGAGTAACTGAAATAACAAAAAAGATTCATAGGTCAGTTGCGTTAGTATTAACATCTGCATAAAATCAACAATCAATGGAAGTTTTGTTACGTGGCAAACATATTTCTCCCCGTTAAAGCTCACTTTACCTGTGAAATTGCTCAGGTAAAAATCACTACATGAGCACGTGAGGAAAAAGTGTGTTTTATTCTTTTGAGGAGTGGGAAGCTTTCCACGACGAAAACATTGTCATCAAATCGCACTTATAGCTGTCCCACGCACGTCACAATCCTTGTACGACAATCAGAAAGTAACTTCCAGATAAAAAAAAAGAAAAGTCTGCAATGCTTTCTATTTTTGTGCTCACTTATTTACGTGTTTACTTATATCTGAATTGTCCTTGCTAATATGTATATCTCGATACATTTGTATCGGGCACTGAAATATGCGCCATCCCTTTCTTTGTAGAAGCTACCTATAGGTGGAAAACAATGCGTCACTTCCGGGCGGGAAAGCACCGACGCGACCTTCAGCGAGTCGTATATCGGGGAGGACGTCGGAGACGGCGTAGCTGCCTTGACGGAGTTCGATGAACGCTGCGAAGGTATGCCTGTTACGTGTACATGGTAAGAAGCGCACAAACGCGCTATTGTCGAACGAAACGACAATCGCAACTACGACTCGATGAGAGCGAGGTATGCAGTTCGGAGAGATACACAAACAAGGCATTTTATTACAATTTGTATACCGTACGTCGTCTCATAGTCATTCACATGTCGACGCAAGCGAAATTTCTGATCAGACGCGTTGCCACAGCAAGGTGTTTCCATACCCTAAAAAGCGTAGCTGCGTAATTCCTGAGTCAGGTGACGTCTCTATAGTGACGTCATGAAAAAGAGCTGTGCCGTTTCACAGTTCCTACAATTTCGCCAGCGTCAAAACTGCCGTTGCAGCACTTGTGACGCTAGCAAAATTGTAGGAACCCCGAAACAGCACAGTCCTGGTTACTAACCACAACCCCCCCCCCCCCTATATTGAGCCAGAACAATCAGTGATACTGAAAAAATGGCCATATTTTTGCAACGCAAATATGAACGTACTTTTTCTTGTCATTCGAATTTCGGCGGCAGTCACGTGACGGCAACCGAAAGTGCTGCTTCGCGATCCACAGTAGCCCGTTGTGGCTTCCTTGTGCCCTCTGATTCACGTCACATCCATGACGGAAATGAGGTGTTTCAATTATTTGGGAACCCAACCGCAGAATACTTTCATTCTAAAAAATTTTTCCCTGCGGCCGTCTCTCTCGTCTATTCGTTACTACCTATTGTCGCAATGGGTCGCTCATCTGTTAAACTTTATCCGTTATATATGGCAGCACAACCGCCGTACTTATGTAATATATTACGATAAAACGCTCTATTGTAATATGATTCCATCAACAATTGATATTCGCACTTTTTAACATTATGAGTACCGTCCTATATTCGAAATTGAAGTGCAACGACTCTTCTTGTATATTTAGTGTGATGACAACTGACCATATCTGAATTATCGTTAATATTTTCGTGTTAAAATGTAGACAGCATTATAATGTAGACAGTAAACACTGTATTAGTGGCCCAGATACGTAACATCTGCAATCGACCGAAAAATTGCGTAACATAAGGTGATCTTGAACGAGCGTCAGCAAAAAAAAAAATGCACGTATCTTCACGAAGTGAATGATGCATTGGGGCTCTGGGTATCGTATCGGTGAGTAACCATACGTTACCCGAACGTTGCCCCATATAATGTAAATTGACACAAAGTGTATATAGAAACGTAAATTTATGTTTGCCTTTTAATTGTATTCAAGTGGCCATCTATAATGTCTACGTTAAAGTGACCGACGAGAATAAAGAGTTTGTGGTTGTAGCTGTTTTATATTACTCCGTAAGAATTCTGATTGACATTTGTCTACTCTAAACTTTTTTTTTATTTCTATACACACATAAATTTAAACTGTAGCCATGGTTTTCTTTATACTGTGACAGCACACAGCGAAGGGAGGACGGAGGGAGGGAAACGAGGGAAAGGAAAGGCAGTGATGTTAACCCGTCTGGAAATACTGGTATGCTACACTACATACAAGAAATGAATGGCAAAACCTAAAGATGGACAAAAAATAGGGCAGAGAGCATGAACACGCAGCCGCACTTCACAGTCATTCTAACAACATTTAGTCTATAACCACCGGTCCAAGTCTGTTGCCTTCAAGAAGCTGAGAACTGCTCTTGTCGCCTTCATGTGCGACGACCTTCCTGGATGACGTTCCAGAATGGTTTCACCGTCACCGGTCTGCGATCTGTGAGAGTGTAAGTGATTTTCTCCGCGCAATGTAGCGAGGACAGCCGCAGAAGATGTGCTGTAGTGTCTCCTCACTAGCACAGTTGTCACAGAAGGGGTTGTCAGCGTAAGGAGTTCGGGCTGTAGTGGAGGTGATTGCGCAGTCAACTTGTATTCCAAGTGGAGAGAGTCATTTACCGTGCGGCCACTCGAAATGGGCTAGCAGCGTCGGTCCTTGATAACAATATTGCCTCAAGCCTGTTGCCTTGAAGCACTGATTGAGCAGCATTGTGTTCATTGCCTATCACGTCACAATGACTTGGCAGTCACTGAAATTAAACGTGGTGACCTTTATCAAGCGCCGTGTCAGAGACCAGCTGTTCGTGTGGTGCGTGCAGCAAGGTTAATTGTATAACAGTAAATGTCGAGGTTAAAGCTAGGTTCTGAAGACCGTAATGTCTTCGTGGAAGTCACCGACTAGCATAAAGTGTTTGTGCTTGTAGCGTTTTGTATTTTTTTGTCTCAATTGATGCATATTAGTCTATTGTAAAAGCATTTTTTTTTTTATCTGACATACGTTTCGACTACGGCAACTGTTCTATACCCTGACACTGACCTCAATGGAAGACAAGGCTATGTCTTAAGGAACTTCGCCTCTAAAAGGCACGTCGTTATAACCTCAAGGCAAGCGTGGCAGAAATTAGGCCATTCACTGTGCTATGTGTGGCTGCCTGCATGTCAAGCTTTCAGGAGCCTTATAAAATGTAAGGATGAAGCTTGTGTAAGCGCCCCATCGATTGTTCTAACAGAGGATTGTAGCTATGTCCAAAACTAATCTCTTATGACTAAACAATAATGTGCTGCTGAACGCAGGCGCCGCAGGAAGGTTCGATATCATCCTCTTCTTCATGTTTTCTGCTTTGAATGTACATGTACGCCCCATTTAATAAACCAAACTGTATCAAAAATCAGCCCTCTTGGAAGTACTAAGCCAGGTGGACAACCATGCACCATCTGACAGGAGCTAAATCTTTCGGGCACCGACTTACAAGCACCTCAACGTGACGAGAGCGCTGCCGCGGTTTCTTAAAAAACGATACTGAACGCCGCTATGAGATTGTTCTGGAGCTTTGGCTTGATACTCTTGGGCATGTCTACTCTGACCACCTTGTAGTATTGCCACAGACTTTCTTGTTCCTTGTCTTTCACTCACACCCCATTTCACCTTATCAAGTACAGTATCGCCAAATGGAGATTTGCTCTTGACATTTTCTCTATTTATCTTTCTCTTTCGACGTACACAAATAAGCGAATTGGCTCAGTATGTTTATTTCTTGACACTTCACCGACATATTGACGTCAGCATGCCCTATGCGTCCTCACCATCATCCGGCGTCGCATCGAAAACCGGCGGATCATACGCTCTAACGCCTCTGCGTACAACGAAGGCCGTTGCACCTGCGACAGCCGGGCAGTTACGTAAACGCCAGTTTTTGTGCCGACTCTTCCTTCTCGCGCATTGTGTTTCATTGACGCGCTAAGTGCTTCTCAGCGCGATTTTGTTTCGATGTTCCATACACACCGGCTTCTGAAGCGATTTCGCAGAGGGCTGCAGCTTGCAAAGCCGCGGGCTGCGTGCAGGCATCGCCGGCCTTAATGAGTTTTCGCGTACACACACTCCCCCGCTCTGCGCCTAAGTGGGACGCATGGCACATTGACAGAAGTACTTCTTTCTCTTCGGTGAATCGAAAGTCTGCAGCGGTCACGTACACATTATATGGGCTGTGGAGGCACGCAAGCAGTATGTATGCATAAAGCGTTATGGAGAGAACTGGAGAGTCACGAAAACGAATACGTATGAGACGAAGCAGAGTCGGAGTGAGGCTCGCCGAACTCCTTTTTGGGGTGAACACAATGCCCAATACACGAATACGTCATTGTTCTTATCCCTGCAACTAATATTTCATTCAACGGTAACTTGTGCACCGTACTTTTCTGCCCGCGATATATCGCGGAAAGAATTTCGACGGCCAAGGTCTTGTCGAAGTCTACCAAGCAACATGGTTCTGGAAAAGAGAGAGAGAGAGAGAGATAAATAGAGAAGAAAGACAGGGAGGTTAACCAAGCTTGGCTCGGTTGGCTACCCTACACTTGGGGGGGGGGCTGGAGAATAATAGAAAGGAAAGAGATCGAAAAGAAGAGTAGTAAGAAAGAGAATGATGAATAGTCAGCTCGAGACTACACAGCGCGGTCTCACACTGTTCTTTCACAAGCGGTCGTGAACTCTCGTGGTCCTTAAGAAGTGGCTTTCCGCGTATGGGAAACCGTCGACCAAGGTACCAGGATCTTCTTCTCCGTGAGCGGCCGGGAATCCAGCTGGCAGAGCTTGGCTTTTATAATACGTTGTTCAGACTGGTATGCTGGGCAATGGCATAGAATATGCTCAAGCGTTCCCTCGCAGGCGCAGATGTTGCATGCCGAAGTGCTCGCCATTCCAAGGAGACGAGAGTACGAATTCGTAAATGCCACGCCCAACCTCATGCGACACAGTAAAGTTTCAGCGC
This sequence comes from Rhipicephalus annulatus, assembly GCA_013436015.1. Classification (NCBI taxonomy): domain Eukaryota; kingdom Metazoa; phylum Arthropoda; class Arachnida; order Ixodida; family Ixodidae; genus Rhipicephalus; species Rhipicephalus annulatus. The sequence continues at coordinate 20,392 of WOVY01000666.1, forward strand.
ATCGCGAGAGCCCGGATGGCAAATGAAGTTGCAAGTTTGGGACGATCGAATACAGGCACGCGTTGGAGAAAACCGGCGTATTCCATTGTAGGAGAGTTATACGGCAAGCAAGTGATTGTAGTCGCCTTGCAGCGTCCGTTCTCAAGAGTGGTATGGGCGTGCGCTGGTCTTGGTCATGAGCCGATCGAGCAGCTTCATCCGCGCGTTCAATGCCGACAATTCTGCAATGACTCGGCAACCACTGAAATACAATATCATGATCTTTCTTGAGCGTTTCGTGGTAGTCGTGCCTTATCTGATATACTGATTGTTCGTGTAACCCGTGCTGCATAACAAACGGTAGTGTCTGTAAGGCTGACCTCGAGTCGCAAAAGATGGCCCATTGGTTGGGTTGCTGCCGAAGAATGTACTTTACTGCACCTTGAAGCGCTGCGAGCTCTGCTGCTGCTGACGTCGCGGTGTGAGAAAACTTGTATTGAAGCAACACATTATCAGATGGAACAAACACTGCTTCTGTATAGCTGTTGGAATTAGTGGAGTCATTGGTGTAAACATGTATGCGGTCGAAGTACTTTTCGTCAAACAGACACAAAGTCAATTGCTTCAGGGCTAGCGGTGACATGCGTGCCTTGTTAACGGTTTCAGGAACTACTAAGCGCACGTCAGGTTGACAGAGGCTCCATAACGCAGCTGCTGGATGCATCGCAAGTTTGAAGCCAGGCGGTAATATGTCCTGATGTTTTGTCACAATACCGCAGAACAAAGAATGGGGTTTCCGCGCTGTCAAACACGCTAAATGATGTGACGGTAGTCGTGATAAATGCCGAATGTGCGCTCTCAGCGTCTCGACAATGATATGCGTTATGACCGGCTGTTCTTGTGCGATAACAAGAGTTTCCACTGTCGTGAGCATCTTGGAAGGCCGAGACATGTCCGAAGTGCTTGGGCTTGTACGCTCTGCAGTGCACGGATGTTAGTCTTGCACGTGTTGGACAGGACCGGAAGGCTGTACCGGAAAATTCCGCGAAAGAAAAGAGATCCGTGTTCGTTCTAAATTAAGATGGGCCTACGTATAAGCATTCCACAAGTCGTGGGGTGTCACAAGGTGGTGTTTTGAGTCCGACTCTTTTCAACCTTGTTCTGGTGGGGCTCACCGAAATGCTGCCACGGACGGCTAATATATTTCTCTACGCGGATGATATCTGCATTTGGGCATCCGGCGTGACACGGCCTCAAGTGCGCGCAAGAATACAGAAAGCGGCAACAATGACATCGGCATACCTTTGCCAGCAAGGTCTGACTATCGCCACTGAAAAATGCGCAGTTGGTGGCGTTTACACGCAAACTAATGGATTTCTACCCATTGTACATCGATGGCAGATCAATCGCATATAAGAGCAGTCATAGATTCTTAAGTGTCATCGTAGATTGTGACATAACCTGGAGCCCGCATGTCACATACCTGAAGAAAAAGCTCATTGGCATTGAAAATATATTCAAGTTCGTCACCGGAAAATCATGAGGCCCATCCGTGCACTCCATGTTGCAGCTTTATACAGCCCTCTTTCACGGAATTCTCTGGTATGGTTCTCGAAAAGTTCTGTTGGAGCGACCACCTCGGCATCAGCGCGATGCGCTAAGTATTTACGCGAGGCAGAACTCGACAAAAGACTGATTTCTTCTTGAACTTCCATGGTTATATTTTCATGCCAATTTCTTTTCCCCACCATCAACACTTTCACTCTCCTTTTTTTTGCCTCCCTCTCCTGAATATGAGTAGCAGGCCAGAAAATGAATTCAGGCTGACCTCTCAGGTTTTCTGCCTGGCGCGATGGTCTATTGGCTAAACTGCTCGGCTGCTGACCCGCAGGTGGCCGTATTGAATCCTGGCTGCAGCGGCTGCATTTTCAATGGAGGCGAAAATGCTGCGAGTCCATGTGCTTCGGTCATGGGCATGCCATGACCAAAATCACGCAACATCACGTAACAGCAAGTAACGTGACTGAAATCACGTAACATCACACAACAGCTAATCACGGGACAAGACCCCGTCAAAAACGCCAACAGTTGCTCACGTGACTAAAGCCATGCAACACAATGTAAGAACTCGCCACATGACTAAACGTCACGTAGCATGAAGTGACAACTAGTGACGTAATCGAAGTCATAGAACTATAGTCACACGACATGTTCCCACCAAAACCACGTGACACGTTCGTGGGGTGAGAAACTGACCGAAACCGGAGAACAGTAAAATCTAGCCATATTTAGTTCTACTAGCAAAAAGTCAGAAACTCTAAAGAAAACCTTGGCACTACTAGCACAATGTTGCTGGGTCGAACATTAGCTTGCCTGTTGCTTCCGGGCTTACACCAAAAGTGTAAGCTTTACGCTTTTCTTTTCATGCTATGAGGACATAGCCAGCGCCAATGAAGACACCGACCTCCGCTATTAAATATGATGGTGTCCCAAATATCAGGCAGCACAATTTTTAAGGACATTGTCATGAGAAGCACACCTAGTTTATGTTGTTCCCAGTATAGTATAGTCATCACTGATATTTTTCGGTGAATGAGCTTTAGCTAATTAGTCATAATTAGGTTTCTAATTCAGCAAGTACTGACAGAAACATTAACATATCAATGAAGCATATGTAGGTATGTTCAAATAACATAAAATAGTGCAATATTCAGCAACATACTAATTACGTGCTCAAATTTCGCGGCTGATATTTCAGCAACATGTGCAATATTTACAAAATAACAAGCGACAACGCTCCGCAGCCGCAATACATGAACACTTAGTTTTGATTTGTTACCTTACAGTGATCCTGTCTGAGAACTCTGCTTTCTGATACACTGTGCCGTCTAGTCACATGTCATTTTTTAGATTTAGCGGCCTTCATTAGCCAAAAGAGCGAATGCGCAATCAGTGCGTTGTTGAAAATAGTGCAGCCAGATTTCCCATGAACATGCCTACATATGCCTCATTAACATTGTAATCATTAGGTGAGTATTTGGCGAGTTATAAACCCAATGAAATATAATTGCCAAATTTCATTGCCCAAAATAGTCCTGGCTACCACAGTATACAGAGAACCATATCAACTAGTTCTGCTTTGTGTAACGACGTTTTCTCTTTCTTTAAACGGTGCTGTGCGATATTTGGGACTCACTGAATAAACAAACTGTGCATCTAAATTCCACTTTCATAAGAACCGTTCGTAACACCAATGTGAGACGTGCCTCAACAAGGTAGTACGGATACTTCTTCCGACTTGATGCTTTATACATTTTTTTTCTGGTGATGTTTCCAGCCGTAGTTTTGCTCTCAGTGTATTACATTAGGGCTATGCAGAATGCCTGGGTTCAATTCACTGGGCTGGGTAACTCCGTAACTTTTAAATGCGAAGCATTTATTAGCGCACTTCGGCGACTTTGAGCGCATCTATCTATCTATCTATCTATCTATCTATCTATCTATCTATCTATCTATCTATCTATCTATCTATCTAGCCACCTACGACTGCTGGCTCCCCTGGCCGTTTCGATAATGGTATCATCGACACCAAAATTGGTATGACACAACATGACTCTATGATAAGCATAAGTGACTAGTCATAACATGAAAGTCATGACATGAATGTCATGAATATCTTGATTTACAGTTGATGGTCTCGCTGCTCTTGCGGTGGTTTCATTCACATGACATGTTGCAAAACTGGTATGGTATGACATGACTACATGCCAAACACAAGCAACAGACCCTAACTTGAAAATCATGACATGCGTATCATGTAACAAAATAACTACATGCCACACTCATGACGCTCTCTTGTCCGTTTCGGTAACTTCGCATATACCGAATTCGGTATTGCTGGACGTGAAATAATGACGAAGGTATGTGACTGGTGGAAACGTGATAATCATCAGGTGTGTGTCATGTAACAACATGACTGCATGGCGCGCTTATTATGCGCTCGCGGCCGTTTCGCTAGCTTCACATACAGCAAGTTTGGTATCAAGGGACTTGAATGGATGACGAAGGTATGCGATTTGTGCAAACATAATAATCATCAGGTGCATATTATGTAACATCATGACTACAAGCCCGCTCATGATCCACTCGCGGTCATTTTGCTAGCTTCACGTGTATCAAATTCGGTATTACGTGACGCGAACGGACGAAATAGGTAAATGACACGTCCAAACGTGATAATTATGACTTGCGTGTCATGTAACGACATGACTACATGCCACGCTCATTATGCGCTCGCAGCTGTTTTACGAGCTTCACATATACCAAATTTGGTATCCCAGTACGTGAATGAATGAAGAAAATATGTGACCGGTGCAAACGTTATAATCACGAAGTGTGCGTCATGTAACAACATGAATATATACTATGCTCATGATGCGCTCGCGGTCATTTCTCTAGCTTAACGTAAAGTAACCATAAATTGGCGACGAAGATAAAACGACACGTCCAAACAAGATAATTACGAGATGCGCGCCATGTGAAACATGACTACATACTACGCTAATAGCGCACTAGCAGCAGTTCTGATAGCTTCAGATATACCAAACTTGGTGTTACGGGACGTCAATAAAAGATGAAGGTATATGACTGGTGCAAACAGGATAATCATGAGATGCGTGTCATGTAAGAACATCACAACATGCCACACTCATGATGCGCTCGCGGCCGTTTCGCTAGCTTCCTATATACCAAACTTGTTATTACGTGACATGAATGGACGGTGAAGACAAATGCCAGGCGAAACATAATAATCATGACATGGAAGTCGTATACAGGATAACTTACATCCGCCTCGTAACGTTGTGCTGAATTCAAAGTGACGCATCAATCCTCCTCATTCGTGCTTCGCATATCATCGATTGCCCCTGTCCGTGGGATCTGCCAATTATTGTTTAATATATTCGTACTTTTACAAGCCGCTAAAGGCTGAGAGGCTGAGGCTTCGTAAACATGTTTCAGTGGCTCGATGCAAAAAGAAAGAATTAAAAACAATTACTTCGGAGAAGCTAGCAAACGTTCGCACATTCGTCGAACCTGTCCACAGTGAACTCATCTTAATATTTTATTTACTTTTTTTCGTTCATCACGAAATAGACTTCTTATCGTGTCTACGTATCGGAACCGGAACGCTTGAGCTGCTCGGCAATTATTTCTAGGAAACTGGCAGACGCACTTCGCGATAAACGAAAGGAATAAGCAGACACACGGACGAGTTCTACTGGCTCAGTCGGCTGTGCACTCCGGGAAAACACACGCTGACACAGGATGTGACCCATCAAGCCAACGAAAAAACACCAAGAGATAGAAAGATGTCAGTGCGTCTCGAAACACAACAATGGTGCTTAGTAGAAGAATCTATTAATATGTGTGGTTTAACGTTCCAAATCCATCATTGGATATGAGAGACTCCGTAGTGGAGGGTTCCGGAAATTTTGACCACCTGGTGCACCCAAATGTGAGCACACGGGGCTACAGCATTTTCGCCTCCACCTAAACTGCTGCCGCTACAGGCAAGGTGCATAACAGAAAAAAGTGCTTAATTTCTTCAGCCCGAAAGGGAGCATGGCGCAGCGCCTGAAACACAATGATGCATGCATTTGCACATGTGGCGCATCGCACAGCGTCAGTACCATTCTCTCCTCCACTCCCATTGTCTTAGCTGCTACTGGTTGTATTCGTGCGCAACAAGTCGAGATCCGCCCTTCCTCTTCCTCCCCTTTCCACGTGTCACGAGGCTCTGAGGCCATTCGTGGTGGGCGGGACGTAGCATGTTGCTGAGCCTGACGGTGTCGTCAGCGTCTGCCGCACCAAAAAGACACCGGGTAACCGTTGCAAGTGGAAATAGAGATTGGCGTAAATGAAGACAGTGTTACAAATACAGTTACATAAAGATCGAAGGGTGCGCAATCACCACGTTACACTTCAAACCCACACAACGCATCGCTGACCTATCTGCGTCTGTGGACGTAGGATATCACCATGTGTGATAGAGGACACTTAGCGCTGGGTTCTGTATTCATTTAAGTTACTATAGTTGCATCACCTGGTGCATTCATTGTATATCTGGCCATATCGGTAAACGTTAACGGCAGAGTTAGTGACATTACGTATGAAGAAAGACAGCCGCTGCTCCTTAAGGGTGTCAGCCTCGATTGTAAGTGTAGTTAGCACCACCAGTTACGATATTCGTATAGGCCCAAACGTACGGCATATATACTATGCCTGAGATATGCGTAATAGACCGGAAACACTGTATACGGGGAGGCGTTTGGAATCGATATATTTGCAGCATCAGTAACAGTCTCTACCCTGTTTAGCATACATGCGCACGAATAGACTGGGACAAATAGAATAGAGTGGGAAACAATCTGCCTCGTACATTGACTTCACACGGAAAGACGATGCTACAGTGAACCTTCGCCTACCCTGAATGGGAACTCTGCGTCTTTTCTCGCTGTTCAGTTGATAATTTTACAAACTCTGTCAGAACCAACGGCAGCTATACAAATGTGATAAATACCATGACGGTTATATAGTGAATACAAAATTTTTGTTACGTTTTTCTCTGAACTGCGAAGCAGTTTGAGAGACCACCTGTCATCGCTTCACGCCTCGCATTGGCGCCACGATTATGATTCACATTAAGCCGCACAGACTGCTTGCTTGAGCGCCAGCGCTTGCTTTCCCGCAAACACCAGTGTCGCCGAAGGGGTAATTCGTGAGTCCGAGCCAGTGAAGCGACAGGGAAATGCCACATCGGAAGTTATGCACCTTGTCAACGAAGGCCCCTGGGCGTGCCCATAATACTCTCTGGCCTGTTGTTAACATGCGTTGATTGATTGATTGATTGATTTGTGGGGTTTAACGTCCCAAAACCACCATATGATTATGACAGACGCCGTAGTGGAGGGCTCCAGAAATTTAGACCACCTGAGGTTCTTTAACGTGCACCCAAATCTGAGTACACGGGCCTACAACATTTCCGCCTCCATCGGAAATGCAGCCGCCACAGCCGGGATTTTATCCCGCGACCTGCGGGTCAGCAGCCGAGTACCTTAGCCACTAGACCACCGTGGCGAGGCTGTTAACATGCGTGACCGCTAAAAATGCACTGGCGAAGCTGGCACGTCAGGTTTTGTACTCCCGTGTAACAACCCAGAAAGCAGTGGGTCGTTCGCTCCGTTGAAAAGGTCTATAGACTGGCTCACCTATTACATGTGGCGCTACTATTTTGGGCTATTAGGTCCATGTTTTCTTGTTTTTGTATATTGCGATATAAAATAGTAAGGCAATCAAAGATGGTATGCACACATTCAACCATTTTCATGCGTATGCGTCTACCGTAGCACTGTTTGTTTAGTTGTTAAAGATGCAAAACACAAATGTTAACAGTCCAACACAGCGGCCCCGAAACCTCTCCGTGAACCGGTCTATACAAAGACGTACAGAAGGGAGAGATGGAGGCGAAAAGCCAGCGCTTTAAAGCAGCATAGAGCAGGAAGACAGTAAAGAGAAGACCATAGAACTTTAAAAAAAAATTCACAAAAGAAATGAAGTGATTACAAGAAAGGATAGGAAAAGCATAGAAAAATGTCATACAACCAATACAGAAAGCTGGGCCAGTTTAACGGTACTCGAACATGTCTTAACAGAGCGCACGACTACGCGGACACAAGAGAAGAAGCGCTTCGTCCTCTCTTCTCTTGTGTTTGCGTAGTCGTGCGCTGTGTTAAAATGTCACATAATCAAACGACAGGGACAGAAACAAAAATAAAAAACAGACAAAACGTAAAAATGAGATAAAAGGGCAAGAAAAGCAGATGAACTCGACATAAATTCGAAATGAACACCAAATCAATTCTCTGGAGTTCGTACAGCGATCCCCTGCAGTAGAAGTGGCATGATTTTTTTTTTGTTCTGTCCTTTTTTTTTCGTTCGCGCAAGCTTCGCCACGAACGCAACCTGGGGTGGCTGCATCACCCAGAGCCGTGTATTCTCAGACAATATTCGCACCAATTTTTCATGCAGCGAAATACGCGAGAAGCTGTTCGTTTAGTTGACACACCCTTGATATTATGAGTCAATGTCAAGGTCCGTCGGCCAAAGGAGTTGTCCAAGGTGACGACGTGCCGCATACCACCGTCTCAAATGGTCGGGATCGACCGGTTTTATTTTCTGTTATTTTTTTTTCGTTTCCGCGTTCCCATCGCCGGCAGACGTATAAAGTAGCTAATAGTCGACGTCGCTGAACGAATGCGCGTCGCTATGTGAAACCCGAACCATCGCTCTGGAGCCCGGCATACGCAGTTGTTTCCAGCGCCACAAAATGCTGCTTCGAGACAAACCTCTTTACGCTTTCTTCCGACACCTCAGGATTGGTGCCTGTACCGCGAAGTTGCGAAAGATTTAATGCCGGTGTAATTTAACAGCGAAAGCACGGCGCCCATACACTTCACAGACGCGTTGCCCGAAAGCTGTGAATAGGCGCGTTGTGTAATGACTAACGCGCTTGCATGTCGGCAATGAAAACACACATTAGCGTTAAATTGCTATTTGCCTGATAATCATCGTATTTATAACAGCCATTTTCTCGGATAACTTACGCCTCTTCAATGATATTCCACATAGGTGGATAACATTTACTTAGCTGGGAAGTAACAACCGACATGCTTTTTTACTGCACTTAGTTCGACTGACTAGTGTTTATCTTATCTTGCCGCGACTGTTGGCGAGACATCGGGGATTTCCCAGACATCCGTAAAGCCCAACTTGTGTGGCGTGGATTTGATTCCTTGCTACTTCAGATAAGTACATAAACAGACAATATGTCATTTTCTCAGACTTGCATTCTACCCCCCTCCTTTCAGTTGATGATATATCAAAGGTTTTGAATTATTGATCTAGATAGAAGTAAAACAGAACGACACTCAGGACCAGGAGTAAAATGTTCTTTCAAATAATTTTGTGGTAAACAAGCGTTGGCTTTTGAATGCATAAATGAGACTTATTTGCTACAGTATATTCGACAATGTACCAAATCCTAAGTCCGTGAAGAAGCACTGAGCGTGCTTTATTGATTTGCGATGCTTTTTGTTGTGCACTGTGACAACCGGAAGCCTAACACTTTGGTTAATGAGAATGCCCTACGCGGCTTCATTAAATTCCGTTCTTATTTAATGCCGTCAACGCATGCTCAAAGCATGAAATGTGTGCGAGGCACAGTCGACTAATAATTCACGCGTTGTCTCGGCATCGCTGTCACATAAACTTTTCCTAGACGGCACACGCTTCGTAAGAAAACAAGTTCGGTAGCATGTATCGCCTCCAAGACAAAAGCCTGAAAGCGAGAGCCTGCTATACAATTGGTAATGTATAGATTGTAATGCGCAACACAATCGGAGACCCGACTTCTCGAAAGACAAAGCCGCAGTGCAAGAGACACGTATACAATTACCTTGGCGTTTCGCAATGTTCCTAACGTCTTGATTTTTGCGCTAAAAAACACGATCACATAAGATACAATTGTTGAGAAAACATGCGCACAATCTCAAAAAAGTAGACGGTGCACATCTTCTGTCCCACTGCCATAAGTGCACGTGTGGGCCTATATTTTGTGAGGCCAAGGTTCTAGGAAGAAGCTGAAACAAATGAGCCCATAAACTCTGGGAAGCGTACCATATAAAGAAAAAAATGGACTAACTGTGTTAGCAAATCCACCTAATGTGACTGGGCTAACACCTCCTGTAAAGTTGTTTGTGCCTCGTGGCACACATGTACCACAAATAAGCCGCTTTTAGGTTTAACAGCCGTCGAGCAGTAGCTGGCGAGTGCTCGCATGTGTTCACTATCATTATCATTATGTTTAGCGGAGTAGCGCCAGAAGTGACGCCTAGCGACTAGGCTATGTGGCCGGTCAGAAGGCGTTTGGTAAGTGGGGTGAATGGTAGCCCCTTGGGGTGCTCCACGAGATACGGCTACTGAAGGTCATGTCCCGTTAGTCCCTTCGGGTTGAGTCGAGCTTTGGTGACGCCGCCTTCGCGTTACCTTGTTTTTGTTATTATGTTGATTGCGTGTGTTTGAATGCTGTATAACGTTGTTTTGACATGTTACTAGAGACGTAATTGATTCGGCTGGTGGCTATGTATTTTTAAAGTAGTTCAAGAAATGTACAAGCGTTTGGTTCGGTGCGGCTGCGTCAGCTGTCTCCGTGTGTTCCGAGAGCGTGCCTCATCTCGAGACCCCACGCTGTATAAGAGCGAGAAGTTTTAGGGGCGAAACTCCTTACAGCGGCACCCGTTTGTCCCTCGTAGTCTGTAACAAGCATAACATTTTGACCTCCAAGAAGGTGCCGGTGAGAGACTTCTTCTGTGCGTTGTTGAACAATAAAAATAGTGCTCAATGTACATGTCAATGGCTGCTAATGGGGAATGAGAGACAGGAGCATTCGGCTTTTAGTTAACGCGCAGGCGGCGATCACCATTAGCAGCCATTGGCATGTACATTGAGCACTATCTGACAAGAAAGGGTTGCTACGTTATACTCGCTGGGTGTAACCTCCTTAGCTTTAGAAAGGTTTAGCGAGCGTTGAGCCGCAGTGCCATGAATACAATGAACTTGTATATACCATGAATGAACTCGAGGTGGTTAAAAATGAGAAGTAGATACAAAGCGCAAGCCGTAAGAAAGTACAATCCGAATTCTCGCCTCTCATTTCCCATTAGCAGCCATTGGCATGTACATCGAGCACTATCTGACTGAAAAAGTTTGCTACGTCATACTCGCTGGGCGTAACCTCCTTGGATTTCGAAAGGTTTAGCGAGCGTTCGGCCGCAGTGCCATGAATACAGTGAACTAGTATATACCATGAACTCGAGGGGGTTAAAGGTGGGAAGTGGACCCGAAGCGCAAGCCTTAAGAAAGTGTGCGTGTGCCACCTCTCGTTTGGTCCTTGGAATGTCCGCTGGATGGCGGTGCTTCTATATGGGGAATATATGATGAAAAGATGGAGATGGTGGTACTTGGAGTGTTGAATAGATGGACGAACGGACACACAGATGCATGGATGGACGCATGAACGGACGCAGGGGCGGCTGCATGGATGAACGCAGGGACGGACGCACGAACAGACGCACGCACGGACGGGCTGATGGACGCATGGACGGTCACATTGACGGACGCATGGACGGACGAATTCTTCACCCCACTCTCCATCATTCACTCCGTGGATATGCTGCCATTTTTTTCGATGTCACATGTCTTTAGCTGTATAAGTGACGTTGCCGTGATATGCGTGCGGCTTGTCTGCGCACCACTGTGGTATATATTTAACTGCCATCTTTAGAGTAAACCAGTTGTCAGTATAGCACCTGTCCTGTCTTCCCACATGTTTTCATGTAATGTACTCACCAACTCACTCAACAATAAGTTCTTATGTACTTTTCCTCAAGAGATGCAAGACGGGGGGGACGAACAATAGCATTCAACCTCCCCCCCCTTTTCATCATATCTAAATTTTGCTTGCGCATACATAAACGCACGTATACAATCACAAGCACGAGCAAGCATAAACTACAGGTTAACCATTCCGAAAAAAAATGGCAATGTTACTGGTTGTTCCCTCTCCCTTAAAGCTTTTCGAACCACACGTGATGTTCCACTTTCAATATGAGCGGCCCACCGTTCAACAAACAACGAAGTCCCCTTATGACGTGCCCACGTGACGTCATTCAGTGTCGTCATGATGACGTAGCAAAGTTTGCCAATCTTTCACGTCATCTGTATTCGTTCCCTCTGCGCACGCCTTTCACTCGGAATCCACGTGCATTTTAAGGGCGAAGCTCCTTTTAGTCTAACCTTGTCACTTCTTAAGCGTAAACGGGAAAAGAAGAGACGAGAAAGAAAAGACGACAAAACAAATGGATGACCATTTCTCGCCTCATTTCCTAGATGTCGTTACTCCATCACTACTCTCCGAAGTGCCGCTACTTTCCGATTGGCTACTGCGCGCGCGCTTTGCCTGAGTGCGCGGAGAACGAGTGCCTCTCTCAGCCTTCTGGATAGTCGCCGTATGTGGCGGATCCTTTAGGGGGGGGGCATAAATGATTCAGAGCGGCCTGCGCGTTGAAGACGCTTGCGCTCGGCTTCCTTGGCTCGCGTCTCGGCGGTGTTACCCACATGCCGTCTGCATTCTCGAACGTGATCAGACACATGGACGCATTCACGGATGGACGGACACACGGATGGATAGACAGACGGACGCTTCGCCCCACTCATCACCATTCACTCAGTGGATATGCCGTGATATTTTTCCTTTCTTTTTACAACCTCAATCACCAATCGAGAAACGGGTTTTGATTGATTTGTGGGGTTTAACGTCCCAAAACCACTATATTATTAGGAGAGACGCCTTAGTGGAGGGCTCCGGTATTTCGACCACCTGGGGTTCTTTAACGTGCACCCAAATCTGAGCACACGGGCCTACAACATTTCCGCCTCCATCGGAAATGCAGCCGCCACAGCCAGGATTTGATCCCGCGACTTGCGGGTCAGCAGCCGAGTACCTTAGCCACTACGCCACAGTGGCGGCGCTATCGAGAAACGGGTGACTTGGCAGATAAGGTCAAGCAGTTCTGGGGTGGAAACTATGCACGGGGGCATTAATGCTTGGTGGAAATTATTATAAAGCAGGTATTCAACACGCATGCCGTCTGCAAGAATGTGTGTTAAAGGGTAGATACGGTGATGCTTACGCAGTATTGCGACGTTGTTGCAGGTCAGCTTTTAGCCCTTGCCCTGAAACGAGAACGCAGAGCTTTAGAGTCAACAAATGTCAAAAGGCAAAAGAAACAAGACCGCATTTTGCCGATATGTATCAAGGTTTATAAAAAACATTTAAAAGATCGATTCACGATTAAACTTAATTTATATGTGAGGTGTAACGTCCCAAAAACAGCGTATGATTATGAGAGACGCCATAGTGGAGGACTCCGGAAATTGCGACCACGTAGGGTTCTTTACCATGCACTCAAGTCTGAACACACGAACATACAGCATTTTCGCCTTCATCGAAAATGCAGCCGCCGCAGCCGTGATTCGAATCTACGACCTGCGGGTCAGCAGCCGAGTACTTTAGCCACTAGACCAACACGGTGGGGCAAAACCTATAACTTGCGTTTGGGCTGTCCGACTAGGTGGAACAGTGGGTAGGCTGCTGCTGAATAATGGCTTGGCTGCTGGCCCGGAGGTCGTGGGTTAATTCCTGGCCATGGCAATAGCGTTTCGATGGAGGCAATATTATAGAGGCCCGTGTACTGTGCTATGTCATTGCACGTTAAAGAACACTGGATGCTTAGAATTTCCGGAGCCCTCCGCTATGGCATCTCGTAATCATACAGTGGTTTTGCTACGTAATACCCTGACTATTGTTCACTTGCGTTTGGGCTCCTGCAGAATGCTTCAAAAATTAGCTGACAACTCAATTATTGTATTTAGAAGGAAAATGAGCTCCACATTCATGCAATAGCAAAAACAGCCAGCAATCATAAGCCCAACTTAAGAGAACACTAATCATTGCTGTTCGAAAGACGCCATAATTTAGGCAGGCAGCATACACACGAAAGAAATTGGTAGTACTTTGAGCATCCTATTGCAGCACAACAAAACTCTTCTTCTGGTCTGATTTTGTTTTCTTTCTCGAAAACAGTGCGGTAGTCGCTTTCCTATCAAGAGCGCTAAGTTACTCTGATAGGCTTGCCATAGCATGTCATTTGTGACCAGCAAATATCAGCCAAGCGTTGAATTATACAGCGAAAACGCGGGATACATGATTATTGAGAGCAAAAGTCCCAGATGGCACATCAAACGCGAAAAATTGACTGTCGACGTCCCACGCCGTTGGCGTCCACACGAGTGACAAACAAATCGTAATGCAAACGATGATATTAGCATATGATGCCATCATTACGTTAAAAGTCGCAATACTTGTGACGCTGTGATCACGTTGCTGTAACATATTCATTACTTCTCGTAACGTGACGTTACACGGACATGACACCGTCACTTGGTGAAAGAAAACCGATCCGAAGGTAGCGGAGAACAAAGCTTGCGAATCGCGGGGCGGTAAAGGATCAATACTATTAGACTAAAAAGAAAATTATGGGGGTTTTTGTCTTCATGTCGCTTTAGCACTGACTGCATAAGTGACTCGCTGAGTTTGTTTTTTTATGCGGCAGAATGACACCCCGAATGTGCCCTTTCTTTTTTTTCTTTGTCGGAGCGTATATGGAAACACGTTCGCTGCGTTGCGCCATCTCGTATGTTACGACGTTGATAAATAACACGAAGAAAAGAGAAAACAAGAGACATGTTCGTGCACTCACGATGTGGAGGTTGGTGATCTCGATGTCGCCGTCGATGATCATGACGGGCGTGACGAGGCGGCGCATCGAGTTGGCAACCATCTTGCGGTTGAGGCTGAGGAAGGCGCAGCTCGAGTGCGACGACACCTGCAGTTCCTCGTACGTGGCGCGGTGAAGCTGCTCCTTGTGTTCCTCCAGGTCGATGTCGAACGATATCTCGCCGAAGTTAAGCGACAGCCTGCGAACAAGTATACGACGATAAGGATATATACCCTCGTCACGTTTATTGAATAACAAGGCCGCTATATGAATGAACGGCTCATGCATACAAGTATATTATGCAGCGACTACCTACCATCCAACTCGGGACAAGTCAACTTGACAAAAGGGCAAATAAATGAGGAAAGATGGAGCTAGCAGTGAGAAACTGACCTTCGAACGTGATATTGTAATTTACATGGCAACTTGTGCAAGTTCATCATCATCATGATCACCATCACCACCACCACCATCATCATCATCATCATCATCATCATCGTCGTCGTCGTCGTCGTCGTCGTCATAGTCATCATTATCACCTATATTATAAGCCTATCTTACAGCTGCTGCAAAACAAAGGCCTCTTCCAACCCACTCTGCCCTGTGCAACCTCGTTCCAGTTTATGCCTGCAAATTTCTTGGTTTTGTCAGCAGTTGTGGCAACGATGTAAGCGCAGCTCGGCCTTTGTAGCAAAATACCTTTTACTGGATTTTCAGTCATGTTCAGGAAGAATCTTTTATGCATGCGTAAAAGGGTCAGTTTCTATTAGTGGATGGGCCTTAAAAACGCAGAGTTGCTTGATTGAGGTTTTTAATTATTCCAACCCAAAATTACTTGGATAAGTGATGTCAATAAATAAAAAAAAACCATAACAATGTCCCGCTGAGATCTGCTGACGTATCTTGTTAGCACGTCTTTACATGTAAACTTATAGGCCAACCGAAATTGCTCGAGCACGCCGTCTACCTACCTATCTTCTCAAACCTGAATCCACTTCCCCCAGCGTAGGGTAGAAAACGAGACGCGTGCATGGTAACCTTTCCTACCTTCCTCCTCTTCCTCTTCCTCACAAAGACTGCCGAAAATTTCTAAACTGGGGTCATCGACTTGCGTTTATTGAACACGTGGTTTTCGGTGTTTCTCAAACACTAGATCAGTTTCAGCTTACCAGCCAAAAAGTGCGAAAAATTATCACAGTAGAGGGACTTGGTGAGAGACTTCTCGCGCGATTTGACATGTTGTCATGGCGGCGAAAAAGACAAATTTTGCTTTAGGTAGCCATGAAACTACAGCAATAAATTAGGTATATAGCGTAGGTGACCAAACTAATTGAACAAGGAAGAGCCACAAGTTGATCTCGTAATGTCCGTCATTGTCAGTATTATAAATTTAAAGAAACTCAATTTTGTGACTACTAGTTTACCTCAGGGAATCATTTTCGACAATATTTACAGAGACACCCTGTAAACAAGTATGAATCAAGGAAGAGACAGCATGTATGTATGTATGCATGTATGTATGTATGTATGTATGCATGTATGTATGTATGTGTGTGTGTGTATGCACGTATGTATGTATGTATGTATGTATGTATGTATGTATGTATGTATGTATGTATGTATGTATGTATGTATGTATGTATGTATGTATGTATGTATGTACGTACGTACGTACGTACGTATGTATGTATGTATGTATGTATGTATGTATGTATGTATGTATGTATGTATGTATGTATGTATGTATGTATGTTCACTGGACCTTGTAAACATGTCTCTAGACTAGCTTAATGCGTAAGCGCGAGATGTAGTGGCAGCCGCCAGGAAATTTCGCAACCTTACGCATGTTGCTACAAACGAAATTCCTCATGCGAAACTCACTTCTTGCCAGGTGGTTTCACGTGGAATCGTATGGTGTAGGTGTCGTTGTACGTCACCGCCCCGTTTAGGTTAACCGTGAGCGGCAGTTGCTATATAGGAGAGAAAGCAATGAAATAGATGTTAGATACGCGCGCCACACAACCATCGTCTTCTATTCCCCAGCAATCAAGGCGTCGTCTTGGCTCTAAACTAACATCTAGCCCTGCCCTATTGTTATGTGTTTCCCGAATTTCTATATCTAGAATAGAGAGAGAGTTCCACTTGTGGCCTAAACCTGACTGCTACCGCGTTCATGGCACCCAAACAACAATTCAATATAACATCAGACAGCCGCAAAGTGGATTGTTAGTTTATCAACCATCCACTTTCAACTTTTCATGTGTCTGTACGCCTTCGTTACATAGGCATGAGAAGAGAAAAAGGTTTAGGCTTGTCCGGAAGATAAGAGCTTCGCTTCGTAGCGCAGTATAGCTCATAGCCGCGCTATATTCATTTTGTGGGAATAGCCAGCTCCAAGGTAGGCGTCGATGAACTTGCACCTTGATGCATCGAGCTTAACTTTGGCTATCACACCAGTATGTCGAGCCAGCCTTTAACCTCGATGACGTGCGCGTATATTGTTTTTTACATCTGTGGTAGTCCACCGTTCATGAAGTGCTCTAACAGGAATCTCAAGTCGTTCTCTTGCTGCAATGCCGTTATGGGCTTTTACGGGAATTACACAACGATGTGGTTATGAGGCACTCTACAGTGGAGAATTGAGTCATAATTTCGATCACCTGACGTTAGTGAACCTGCCTTGTAAGATCTCTTCCGATGCAGAAACGACACATCACGATTAACATCGCATAGAAAGTTGGCAGGAGCTCCACCATGTGTTCTGTTTCTTATGTCACATCTGATACGCTCTTTTTGTTCTAAGTCATAAAAACTTACAGCGAGGTTACCACTTTATGATGGGCGAGCGCCAGCTGTGTGTCGTTATACAGCGAATTGTTCTCATTGGCCGACAGCTGTCTAGACTGAGATCACAGTTGTGATCAGATGCACTCATGACCCAAAGGAGAGAGCAGCTGCTGGTGTAGTGCTCCGGCTTTAGTCACACACTAGCAGCACTAGCAGCACTAGCGCGCTCCAGAAGCACATCGAGAGGTAGCGAACGCGTTTCGCGACGCATGCTCAAGGTTATGACGCTCACGAGACCTGGCTTCTTTCATTCTTGTCATCCCCCCGTCTGTAAATTCAGCGATCTAATGGCAAGCCGATAAACTCCGATACTGAGGTAAATTAAAGATTGCGTGGGAAGATGTCTTAGGACCCTTTTAATGTTCGGAAAGACCATGGATGTATTTCCGAGTAATTATGTTATATTAAAAGATAAAAACATTTCTTACCTTAAATTCACACGGTATAACCAGTTCCGGAATGAATACACTGCCATATAGGGTGAACTCATTGGCGATGCCTCCTTCATCCATGTCGTGCCTATTGTACTCGCGACCGTTGACGTAGGTCTGTCGAAAAAGTAAAAAAAGTATGAATCAAGCAAGAAATAAAAAGCAGGAGAACGTGCGCTCAGAGACCCTGTGGAATATATATGGCGTGCAAACACGGACCCAGAAAAGAAGTCGACACATCAGGAACGCCTACTAACAACCCAATAAGAGCTCCACGGCGAAAAAGAGAGGCCCAAAAACGTATCTGCTCATGCCCATGCAACAGGCGACCATCATAAATCTGGCCGGCGCGGGGGTTTACGTGAAAGATAACTTGAAGGCGTTTGATTTCAGCTTTATGTAAATTAATCTATGGTAGGCTCCCTCATGCGCTCATCTTAAGAGCAGCAACTCTTAAAAAGACATTCACAAGAAAGCAGTTTTTTTAGTTTAAGCTAATTAGCATTTCAAAGTACCAAAGCCACTACTCTTGCTATAACACGATGTTTCGCTAGCGAAAAAAGGCGCCTAAAAGAAAATGTAGGTGGCGACGCCCCCACTTCATATGTTTCGACGGTGTTACCCGGGCCTAGCCAGTTCTTAGTCGGTAGATGTGGAGTAATATGTATTTTGATAGAACTAAGTACTTATCCTACCAAGCTACAAAGAATTTTTCTGGTGCAATCAGGTAAAGTATGATAAATAAGGCACTTTGAAGTCTCTATGTCACGCTGAAGTCTATGTGCGGAAATTTCAGTGCGAAATATTAGGCATGAAATTTTGAGCTCCATTATCTATTCTGGTGCACACATGCTACGAAATAAATGACAGTGAAGTTATGGATCAGTAATTTATCAGTTTATTTTGATTCATTGTTTACGATAGTGCCTCTGAAGTACTCGTCCACACGAAAAAAAATGCGGTAAATATTGTTATGACGTAGTCGGAGTTGAAACAATCTTAAGTAAAATCATATTTTATTGTGATAACTTGTCACGCCCAGTACAAATAGTGCATGCAACCGGGACCTTCTCTTGCGCATTATTGTGCGCATAGGATGGGTGGATACTCTGAGCATACCCTTTATAACGGGGTGGCGACAGGCGTGCCACAAGACTCAATAAATAAACTTTTTCGTCTTTATCTGCATTTTTTTAAAGTTCGCCTAATGCCGTAGTTGTCTTTTCGATCAAATCTGCCTTACTTTATGAAAAAGCAACGCGAATTCATAGCCAAGTTTTCTGCCCTTTACAGCAGAATTTCCTTATTTTTCCCGCTGTTAATTTTTGCCCCTTCCCTATATAGTTTTCTGCCACCAAAGTTCTAACCGTATCTTACTTATTTCTTTCGCGCCCGTGTTCAGTTTTTCATTGTCGTCCCTAAAACCCAAGGCTTCATGTAGAATTATGCCAAAACGTAGACCTGGAATCAGAACATGCTCTGTCGTTACTTTATCTTGCCCATTTCTGCGGACAGGCTACGCCATCTAGCGTTGCTACCACGAAGCTGCCTGAAGACATAAAGTGAAGGGCTGCTGAACATATATTGCATGACTTGGGTTCCATACCGTTTAGCACTAGTGAAACTCGAAATTTGGTAGAACATGTACAATATCAATACGTTCCTCCCTCCTAGCCTACTGTTGATGTACGTAAGCGACAGCAGCTTCATTTACGTAATCAGCCCGATGAGGTTTATCTTAATTTTTTGAAAATAAGTGCCTGCAAACCTTTCGTGGTTGAATTTCGCGAGTATCACTACAGCCGCACCCAAAGTAGACAGTGAGGTGCCGCTCTACAAGTGACGCCATACGTGACATTCCTGCACAGGTCCCATGATATTTGGCACGAAAAATCGGTCGAAATTTCTGGTATTGGGTCAATGAGGTTACAGAAAAACGCCACGCCGTGGTGGGGGACTATTGATAGATTCTGCCAAAATGATGTTTTTTTAAACATGAGTCTAAATATAATTACACCGGCGTTCTCGCACATCGCCCGCGTCCTCGAGCTTCAAAGCGCAACCAGACACATTGTTCAAGGTGTGACTTTATACAATATAAATCACACTAGTATAGAGCAATCACGTGACCACTTTAGCCATCGTTTTTCTATAATATAATCCAGAAACCAACATCGTAAAGATACCAAACATCGTCGGACCACATGCAGGGTCCTTCTGGTATAACTCCAGCCTTAAAGGACTACTAAAGTAGCTTAGCGCAGATTTTCACTAGACGGGACAAGACTAAGCTACACGCACAGGCGTGACCGGAAACGTGTATGCGATGATTTGGGGAGGGGGGCTAGCGGCTGAAGACGACGCAAGCGTCCGGAGCCATACGCTTCACCGCTCTGGACAAGTGCGGCTCTGACTGTGAAACCGCAGCTTCGCCACCCACCACAAGCTGCTTTTCCTTGTCGTCGTAGTGCAGCTGCATGAAGTGCTCGCTGTGCGGTTTGAAGACAGGCGCCACCGAGCCGATGTCCGAGTTGTGCCACTCGTACTTATCCTCCTTCCCGTCCACCAGGTCCTGGAAGGTGACGCGCACCTTGTGGTGGCCGACACCTGTGATCTCCGTCGAGTTCCACACGTGGTGCCTGTCCGACGAGTGCGTGAACTCCCAGTGCACCCTGCAGGCAGGCACAAAGTTACGCGTCACTCAGGGTATCATATCAACCCTGAAGTTCTTTGAAGAAAACATATGTTCTCGCAAACGTAGGAACTGCTTCCTGCGTCCAATTTAAGAGCTACTACAAATGTGTCCTTGTGAATGAAGGCAAGGCGTGCAGATATGGCCATAAGCATAGGAGTGCGCCGGTTTCTCTATACAGGGAGAGGGGGTGCATGCTTCAAGTTTCCCCAGTGCCCCCACACTGCTGGAGAAGTTGGCAAGAAGCGATGGGGGTTTGGAAGTTCGTAAGAACCTCGGTATACCGCTGGAACCCTTAGGAACTTTCTGACCAGAAACACAGTGCAAATACGAGTTTTAGTTATCGGAGGGCGGAAGGAGGCTCCTATTGCACCTGCCTCTCTAGTTTTGGCGACAAGACAATATGACCACACAAACAATACTTATCAGCCAATACAGTGCACTACTATAAAAAAATGCCCCCAGATCCTCGAAAAAAATGTTGAGGAAATGCGAATGAATTTGTTGCACCGAGAGATGGTACCATTCCCGTCAGACATTCGCCTTCACCGACTTCTGCCATCGCCTTGAGAGGCGCCTAGCGAGCCAGCGGTCGAGAGGGAGGAGCGAGTGAACGGGAAAGGGAGGCGCACGGGTTCTCAACTCGGCATTGGCGTTTCACAGTGGCATCTCGAACACACATATCCGGTAGTTTTTGAGCGGAGCCAACGGTTGAGGTTCAGCCCAGCCAGCTAACGGTTGAGATTGAGGCGCAAGTGGCCGGGAGAGTGGGGCACAGAGATGAGCGAGAGCGAACGGCTAGAGAAGGAGTGGCGAAGCACTGCACCTTCCTTCTACACCCACTCGCACCACATGCTCCAGTTGCTATGGGCGAGGATAAGCACGCACGCCCGCAGCTGTTACTATGCGAGAGGGAGTGAGAGTGGAGAGGTAAAACCTGCCGGCACGCGGACACCACCGCAGACAACGCCGGAAGCCTGACATAGCCCGAATGAGAAATGCATTCGCATTTAGAAAAAAGTAAACGCGTGACCTATGAGTCCATGCTCAGGTAGGGTAGTGACATTGTCACGCATCACCTGCTTTCATATTGAACACTTACCAATAGCTCACTCTTCCGTCGTTATGGAGCTCCTCTTGCGCCAATTCAGCGAGCGCAGGCAATTGCTCATGACGTAACACGAATGTCAAACTAGGGCACCATTACACTTTTCCTACTTAATGTCAATGAAACGTTTTCATCGTCATATTACGTGATTTTTCATCGCGGAGATTTACCTGCCTAGTTGCGATACAGAGCTCAGCCATTACAGAAAACGCCTGCGTCGCCTAGTCTCCTAAAACCCTGCTCAGAGAAAGGTTTCCTGCACGTCAGTTTGTTGCAATACCAAATAAGGAGTGAATGACAACCTAGATATGCCCTTAACAGGCTGGATGCGAAGATGCAATGCTGCCGCAAAAATGTGGGCTCTTGTAAGACACGCACCGCCTTAGTTGATCATAACTCATCATATTAAGCAGAAAGTGAGGAGTCAATGTGATTCCATCTCTCCTACTCTCTACAAACATTGTTGCACAAGGGCAACGCAGATATGTAATTACAACATGGTACAGTTTCCATAAAAGTGCTCACAATCTCGTGCCAATACATAGCTGGGCTGTCACCATAGCACGCTTCAGCTCCACAATAACATTTCACAAGCTGAAATGACGCTCGCATTGCACATCCCCACAAAAATAAAAATAAATGAATCGGCGTGTTTAAGTTAGCTATGATTTTGTCGTTATTAATCTGTACACGGCTGAAACCCAAGAGCCATGGTTCACCTCTTAAAGTCGACGGGCATCACCATCTGCATGTAGATGTCCCCAAGCTCCTTGATGGACTTGGGGAGCCTGATGTAGACCGGCGTGACCTGAAGACGACAGGGAGAGAGAGGGAGGAGGAGGAATAAATGAGGAAGGACAGGGAGGAGAGAGAGGGAACCAGCATTACTGTTGGCACGAGGTCGTCAGCGAGTGCGCGTGCAAACGGTCAGCCAAAAATCTTTTTTTCGTTGCCTAAATAAATTCGCTCGAGCTATACTTACATGCAGCAGTGTGCAAATAGAGGAAAATGACCTGGATATGTGTTTTTTTTTAGGAGCAAAGCGCCGAGAGTGTGGGTCTGTCCTTCCTCACTCGTACGTGACTGCCTAGTTCGATGACTCACTCAGCAAGTGCGAACACAGACAGACAGACTTACAGACAGACAGACATACAGACAGACAGACAGACAGACAGACAGACAGACAGACAGACAGACAGACAGACAGACAGAGACAGGACAGGAAAGGAAAGGAAAGGAATGGACAGGACAGGACAAGCCCGGACAGGACAGGACAGGACAGACAGACAGACAGGCAGGCAGGCAGGCAGGCAGGCAGGCAGGCAGGCAGGCAGGCAGGCAGGCTATGGATGGACGGACGAATGGACATTTCATGATTTACCGATAAAACCCTCTAAGGCTTCGTCGCACTCATTATCATTCACTGCTTGGATATGCTGCGATTTTTTTTTCATCATGTAGAATACAGCAGCCGACGTTAGTGATTATGATGATGTTAGGTCACAACTAACAAAAGTCGCAAGGTCCTCCATGCTTTCACTCATGGTGACTCGAGGATGAAAAATTTTTCTTCGTTTGTTATGGGTCTTATGGTTCCCAATAGATTGTATCATTTTCTCTCAATCCATTGTATGTACTCATTTGCTTTAACTACTAATCATTAGGGTAAGCTATCATCAGAACCAGTTCCTCCTTACGAAGAATTTTCATACTATACTTCATCTCAGAAGTTCCCTTCAGCACTGTGAAGGATACAGGGCTCCACGTGAGATTGGGAATGTGATTAGTCTTTTATTCGTCCATATCCCGTCATCTTCTCTTCGTCTCTCTGCCGTTCGCTCGCACGCAGAGCCGAGGAAGCCTTGGGGCGCTTAAGGTCGACAGGCGCATCGCAGAGAAGGAAAAACTGGCTGCACACATTGCAGCTGGGGCGTTTCGTTATAGTATCGCATTTATGCATTTCGCTATCCGTGATTCCGTGTTACACTTCAATACGGTGGTTTCGTGGCGTATGAATACAGGTATACGCTTCATTTGTAATGTATAATTTTAACGATGTTCTTGTTGTTCTTTCATAATTTCCATTACTCTGTATGTCATTTTAGAATAATTATTTACTTTTTCTTGCCTGTTTGTAATATAATTATTATTTTACATATTTCAACTTCTTCGCCTGATTTTTTATATAAAGGTTTTTGAATTGTTCCTATCAAGTAAAGCCATGTGTAAACCATTTCTCTGCTCTCCTTGTGCGACATTATGCATGGGCCCGGAAAATTTTTTCAACTCAAAAATGAAGTGGGATATATGATAGCGTTTTCCCTCTATTACTGTGAACATCTCTTGCTGGTCTCTATAGTGATGTCATTACAGGCGACATACCAACTGAATCGCTCCGTGTAACTCCTAAGAAATGCCCATTTACACATTCTATCCACACAGCGCTGCGCTGCCATGGCCAAGCACCATCACGCGCAGCTTTGCATTGCTGCTTAGAAGCAACCCTTGGTGTATGGTGCTGATTAAGCTCTTAACTCTCATTTCCAGAATGGAAAACTACGTGCGATGGGGCACCGTATCTAACGAAAATTTTCGCGTTACATTACCGAAGTATGTGTCCAGTGATACTTACCCCTATATTGTATCATGCAGTAAACTCCCGTGCAGGCATGGTAACAATGACGCGTTGGTACCATATTGTGTTTGGTATCAAGAAGAAGGTGGTGAGTTCTAGTGCCTGCCATGCTACCATCCGTATGGTGCTAGTAAAAATAGTTATGGCGAGAAGGACATTCTCTTAACGTAGTCTTCAAAAGGAAGTAATCGTGTCTCCCTTCGCAGACATTGTGCGCGGGCTGACACTCCCATTCATTTTTTATTGATTTTCTAGCCAGGCATAAACAATGTACCTGAGGAGGCACCGTTAAACGTACCTGCAGTAGTAAATATAGTTTTTTTTGTCACTACTGAATTATTGTATAGTTTGTGCTTATTTATGCACTCACAACCAACCAAACATAAAGAACCGAGTAAACCACGAATCTGCCACTCATTCTTTAATTGTGCTGCTCTTTCTGGCACTCACAGGGCAAATACTACCTGATTGCTACCACGAGTCTGAGACAAAAGGATTATTCATAAGGACTTATAGGCCTGCTTACCGGATAGCGGTAGCATATGTGCGGCTTCGCCTGTGAACCCACGACCGCTATGATGCCCTTGGTGTAGGCGCTGTGTTCCTGCTCATCGTCTGGCCTCAAAATTACGGGTTCTGGCGCGTCGTCTTCATCGTCTTTGGAGCTCAACGCCTCCAAACTGTCCACGCGGTCGACAGATTCGCAGTCTTCGCTCATGATGGCGCCTGTGGACCTTACGCTTACGAATCAAGGACCGTTGAAAGAAACGCAAGCGCGCTGATCACTGGTGTCGTGGAGAAACCCGGTATTCTGGATGACTGGCCTCGTTTCTAGTCTTTCCTCGGGTCCTCCCGTCGCCGACCTGCCCGGCAGCCACTGCCGAAGACCCGTTGGCTGTGGATGCACCAGTCTTGCGCTGCCGACAGCAACAACCTCTTCCTAAGACAGCGAGCGAGAGACTGTGCCGGCGCGCTGCGATACAACCAGCACGTCACCATCAAGGTCGTAAAGATGAGTGGATCGAATTCTGAAACAATTACACCAAACATGCTCCCAGTGCCCACCCACACCGGTGGTGGCCCGGCCGATCTATTTCTCGTGATTAGAAAGCCCCTTTGTGTTTTCAGCGACACCACGCGGCCACACAAGAAGCTTTCCGAGTGTTTATTTGAAGCTATCACTGAATCATCCAGTTGTTCCAATTTCTGTCGTTGTATCTGCCCGGAGGGTGGCGCCCAGAACGCTTGAATTTCTCTGCTCGTAGAACACGTTGCCAAAGACCGAAGCCGCAAAGCGCAACACGTGATGGGAGCCTTACCTTTGTCATTCTTACAGATTTATTCCTGCCTGCCATCGACTTCAATCCGGGCGTCCATACATCAGGCGCGCTTTCGACAGCGGCGCCCACGCTTCTATTCTGAGGAACGTATAACAAAATCATTGTTTATTCGTGGGCTACTAATAAATGATACCTCTGTATCCATTCGCATGTCATAGTGAAAGATGGTAGCGAAAGATGCACTAGTGGCCTGATTCTAACGCTGCTTCCAGTGGACAGATTTATTCTTTTGCCCCTCCCCGCAATATCTGTAGCAGTGAAGTAGTGAGGTCATATATCATGCCGTGCATTTTCATCGAGTTGTCGTGAAATTTGGAGCAAAATGATTTTTAAAAAAATTGCCCTCAGCTTCCCTCGGGGGAACACTGAGGAGGATGCGGAGCATATAATTGGTTAACGGGGTGTTAAAGTGCGACTTACTTGGGTCGATGGCTAAATTGGTTAACGTGGTTGTGAAATGGGGTGTTAAATTGCGACTTACTTGGGTCTATGGCTAAATTGGTTAACGTGGTTGTAGGAGGGGGTGTTAAATGAGTGAACACGTACACACGTATGCGAAAGGGCGGCGCTGGTCGAAGGGACGTCGATCATTGTGTTTGTAGATTCGTTGGAATTCATTTCACCGCGACCTTGGACGTCGACGCGCCGTACAAACCAACCGACGAGCGGCAACTGAGCGAGCGAGCGCCGACCTTGAGTATATATACAGCACGACGGCGCATGCACTGTCAGCTGTTGAATGTTCTCGAAGCGCGACGCCACATGCGCGTCCACTGGAGAATCAGGAGAATTGTAGATGTCGAACGCGGTGTGTAGAGGAGGAAGGGTGCACAGATGGTGGAGGAGTGAAGCGCACGCGGTGTGTAGAGGAGGAAGGGATGCACAGATGGTGGAAGAGTGGGCGACGGCGCGACGGCGCATGCGCGCGCGTCAGCTGTCGAATGTTCGAGAAGCGGTGCGGACGGCGCGGACGGCGCGGACGGCGCACTACAAGGCGCGAGTATAAGATGCTCCGCATCTAAAATGCACAGGACAATTCTGGAACGTCAATAAACCTTAGGGCAATGTGCAAGCACTGCAAGCACTTTAGTGCAATGCCAAGCATTATTATTTTCTCGCCAAATACACAAAGTTTCTGAATCATTTGAGCATATTGTAGTCAGGAGCATAGCCAGAAATTTTTTGTAGGCGTTTGTATGCGTGTGTGGGTCTATGTGGGCATGTAAACCTGAGAAACGTGATTATCAGGGCTGATTATTTTTACCTCTGGCGCAGCTACATGGCCGTAGCACACCAAAAATGGTCTATGTATCCAAAAACTTCACTTAACTATTCGTGGCTAAAATGTTCCCTAGTCGCTTGGCATGCAGCATAGAAACATCGTCTGCAGACCTTGGAATTTAAACATATTACTAATACATCAATGCTCTTTTGTAGTTTCCCCATTAAACAGACGCGAGCCAACGTTGAATACCTCCAACTGAGTGTAAATGTGTGTTCTAGGGTTCTCCGTGCAAAAACCATGATCAAATTATGAGACACGCTGTGTAAAAAATTGGGGCTCCTGGGGCCATCACACTGTGCATATGTGTCGAGAGCAGGTACGGCCAGGACACTGGGAATCCTGGACACAAAGCAAACACAAAGCAAAGCTTTGTGTCCAGGTCCTTATAAGGAAATATATCGAGTTTTACGTCCCAAAACCACGGTATAGTTATGAAAGACATGGTAATGGAGGGCTCGGGAAATTTGTACTATCTGGATTTATTTAACATGCACTGACATTGCGCAGTACACGGGGCCCCTACCACTACGCCTCCATCGAAATGCGACCTCCATGGTCGGAATCGAATCCGCGACCTTCGGGTTAGCAGCCAAGCTAAACCTTAACCACTGCTCTACTGTGGCGGACGTGTATGGTTATTTATAAAAATATACGGTTATTTATAAAAGAAACGAAGCACATTTACATTAAACGAAAGCAGCCGCCATGTTAAAACAGGAACGAAGCAACGGGCGAGCGACGCGTTTGCTGGTGGGAGCGTGCAAATATATCGTAATGCAAACGAATGAAAGAATCAGAGCAATTACAGTTATGCATGTCTAGCAGTGGCACATGCCCAAGCTGCACATGCCCATGATTGACCCGCACTGTGGTACACATTCAATGTTTCCCAAACACCAGAACAAATTTTCATCTATCTATCTATCTATCTATCTATCTATCTATCTATCTATCTATCTATTATCTATCTATCTATCTATCTATCGACGGCTGGTTGCTCTCGTGATCACCCCCTTAACTTGAGGTAAACCAAAATTAGTATGGGAGGGTAAGATGGTTTGATGAATACGATCAGCCAGTAATGTCACTGTGATGTCACAATGTCGTCGCGTATGTCGTCCAACACTTTCCGAAAATTGGTGGAACATACCGGGGGCGGGTATGTGCCACAGGTGATAGACGTTCTTTATCCACCCAGGAATGCTGAGAGCACACATAGGTAAATTTAGCTATCTACCATTAAGAAAAAGCTGCCAGGCAGAGTTGACGAGACGAATTCAAAGTTTAAATGTCAGTGTTCCAGCAGGAATCTAAGCCCAGCATTCTGCTTGACATTCAACTATCCTACCACAGAGCAACGCCAGGTCTCAGAAACACTTTGCAAATTGACCGTAATGTTCGTGAAATGTCCAATGTGGTCGTCGTCCTGGCTATCAAACTTTATGAACACTACATATGTACTTCTATGACACAGCCGTCATGTCGGGTTAATGTCGATTGTAGTTAGGTGCCACCCGCTGAGTTTGATTTGTGCAGCAGCGTTGAGTGCTACCATCCTTGTGAGCACTAGCACAAACGCCAACACTTTATGTCAACTTACCCCTTCTGGTGTTGCTAGTAACCATGTTGCAGTTAGCATACTCACGCAACTGAAAACAACTGCTAATATAAAACATATTGGACTGTTTAACGTATATGTGTGCGTGAATATGTGCATATTGTCACGTGATAAGGAGAGTGCGTCGCCATCATACCCCTGGGACCCCAAGTGACCCAAGTGACCGTCCTGTTCCTGCCATGCCGCGTACCCAGCGAAGTCCTCGCACAAGCACTCTCTCCCTACGGGAAGGTGCTGCACATCGCCAGAGGACTCATGGGATCGCGCCCAACCGTGACCACTGGGACGCGATACGTCCGCATGGAAATGAAGGCTTCGTCACCGGTGCCCAACTACCTCAAGGTCACGGCCATCGAGTAACCTGTGACTATAATGGCATGCAGCGAGTGTGCCATCGATGTGTAGACAGTGGGCAATTCCGCATGAACTGCGCAGCTCCGTTTTGTGGAAGGTGCGGCGTTTATGGCCACGACGGGAAAGGCTGCTCGCTGCCGTGTCGCCGTTGCAGCGACCCGCATGCCACCGTGGCCTGCACCATCAGGCCATCGTATTCCGAGGCGGCATCCAAGGATTTCCCTCCACTTCAACCAGGAACGCCATCTAAGAACAGGTGCGACGATTCGTCAACGCGAGCCGCGGTAACCGACCACGACCAAGGTGCGCGAATCGCGACGCTGCACCAGACTCCCACTACGTCCCCAACGATTCCGGACCTGGTAATCCCTCCAGGTACTGAAAACTTAAGTTCCCCGCGTCCCGTGGCCATTTCTTAGGAATCACAGGCCAAGCCCTCGTCAGACGAAGCGCCTCGTGAGGACGGTGTCTCGGATGTAAATATTGCATCTGACACTTCTCGCGTTGCTGCTCTGTCGACAACAAGCTCAGGTGTCATCGAGGACTCTGCATCTCAAGACGACGACGCCTGCATCTACGAAGACTTTAACAGCACCGCGAGTAAGGCGCCCCTACAAATTGACGAAGACACCAGCCCCAGTGACATAAGCCAGGACAGTGGAGACACCTTTGTACCATCCTCGCTCAAGTACCTGGGCTCCAAACGCCACCGGGTAACTTAGAAGCCCCCACCAGAGACAGAAGTCCCCTGCGGACTTCGACGCGATCCCGGAAGCCCCGAGACTCCGGTGGATCGCCTTGCCGGAAAAAATGACTCAGCCACTTGCGGGGCACCAGCTCCCGCACCTGATAAAGGTACCCCTGCATTTGCGTGATCCTATACTATGTTTTCATTTTCCCCATGGCTCTTACTCTAAAGGTTATTACTTTTAACGTTCAAGGTTTCCGCAGTCCACAAAAACAGGCTGAGGTATCGGCTTTTGCGCGTTCAGTGCACTGTGATTTGCTGTTCGTGGAAGAAACAAATTTTTTCAAGCTTTCTGATGTACTCGCTTTCAAGCGCGCGTTCAATATTGATTGTTTCTTTTCGTACGCCAGCACGCGTTCGACTGGCGTCGGAGTCGTCACTGTTAACCGAGGTCTTTTGCGTGACCATCATGTTTCCTTCGATGCCTTTGGACGCGTGCTGGCGTTCGACTGCACCTTTTTTTTTCGTTAAGAATAAGATTTGTTGCTGTGTATGCCCCTGCGGCACGCGTGAACTCAAACGCATTCTTTCAATCTCTTGACTCGTTCCTGTTAAATTCCCAACATGTGGTACTTTTAGGGGATTTCAATTGTGTCTTAGACTCACACGCAGACGTTCGAGGTCCGGGTCACGGCCAGTCAAACTGGAATGCCCGAGAACTCGAACGTCTAGTGCAGCAATTGGCATTGAGTGACATTCATCAAAGTGTGCATGGCAGTAATTATGCCTATACTTGGCGTCGAGCAGCGTCGAGCAGCCGAATCGATCGCGTGTATGCATCCCCCAGTCTCATTACCTACGTTCAGGACACCGGGGTAATGTCATTGCCACCGACACCAGTGTACATTAGCGACCATCGGCCGGTTATGTTCTCTCTCCGCCTGCCAGCGGGCACGCCAACGATTCACAGACCATGGCGTCTCGTTTGCCACGTCCTCCAGGACTCTCAGGCTACGCTGATGATGTAGCTTATTGGGATCGCCTCAAAGAATAGTGGCGCCATCATTGCAGTGCGTCGCGCAGAGGACTTTGCACCCGTATGTCGAAAGATGCATCATTGTTAATCCAGAAGATACGCATTGCCAATCAAGATCTCAGTCTTTCCACTGTAATGCGGGCATGGCAAGAGGAGCTCGTTGAACGGTACCAACGTATTATGCGCGCTTCTTCACTCTTGGCTGCAGCTTGGCGCTGTAGACGTGCACCGTGTGCGCACCCTGAGGTGCTAAGGTATGCACGCAGAGCTCTGCTTTGTCCACCAGGCTCGCCTGCCCACTCGCTGAACTCTCCCGCCCCAGCTGCTGCGGGTACGCGCTACTTTCAGAAATTCACTCAACACTTTCAGTCAATAGCTCAATCTGGTGCTAATGTCTGTAACCCAGGATCCGTTTCTTCGCATCCTCTGCTAAAAGATTTACCTCATGATTCCAACATATCAAATGACGTCCTGCTATCACCGCCATCCGATGACGAAATCAAGGGCGCATTAGACGCAATGAAAAAGGGATCGGCCGCAGGGCCTGACGGACTCCCTGCAGAGTTTTATGTACAGTTCTGGTCCATCATTGGTCCAGCTATGTCACGCGTCATTCGCAAGTGTTTCCAGGATATTACACTTCCAATCTCTTTCCACAAAGGCCGTATAACACTAGTTCCGAAGAAAGACCCAATGTCCACGCGACCAGAAGATTCGCGCCCTATTACCCTGCTCAATGTAGATTACAAGCTCTTAGCCAACATTTTGGTGCGCCGAATCAGCCCATTTCTTGCAACATTAATCGCTCCCCACCAGGTCTGTTCTGTTCCGGGCCGAAAAATACACACCTATACGTGGTTAACGCGTGACATCATTCAATACACCATTAGCCGATGTGCGAAAGGACTGTTGGTTTCATTAGATCAAGAGAAAGCTTTTGATTTCATAGAACATGGCTACATACTAAATATTTTACAAGCATACGGAATCTCGGATAAGTTCATTGACCTCATCCACGCGATGTACACTAATTTAGAAAGTACCCTTTACTTAGATTCCCGTGAGAGTCATGCATTTAGAGTCACGCGTGGGGTCCGTCAAGGGTGTCCCCTCTCGCCAGTGTTATTTATCCTTGCATTAGAGCCCTTCTTAAAGGCCGTTGAACATCACCCGCAGATTCGTAGCTTACCTCTACCCAGTAACACTAAAGTGAAGGTCACTGCATATGCAGATGATATTACTCTATATGTACATAATGAACAGTCGCTGCAGCATGCTCTTGATACATTCCATGATTTCGGTATTATCTCCGGTGCAAGGTTGAACTTTTCTAAAAGCCAGTATTTTTTCATTGGCAACACCAGTGGTCGTATCAAAATCACGTCAACTTTATTTCAGTGGTCTCCTGAGATTTCAATACTCTGAGTTACTTTCACTGTATTTGGTATACAGGATAGCATCTGGTCATCCGTTGTACAAACTCTTCTAATTGATATGAAAGCAGCCAGATACTTCGAATTCCCCCCTTTGAACGCCGATACTTAACTCAAACGGCGCACCTAGGAAAATTTTGGTACCTTTGCCATTCTGTTAAACCACCGCTCCACGTCTGCAGGAAAGTGCAAAGCTGCATCAGTTCATTTTTTTGGTCTGGTGGCACAGAATTGTTATCGCGTCCAGCGTTAGCTCAACCGCGAGATCAAGGCGGTTTTGCATTCCCCGACGTTTCCGTCACGGCTTCTACATTGTGCCTCCGCACTCTATTGCGAATACTAAGCAATGATGGCATGCCCGCTCAGACACTGGCTCGCTACCATATGGGGCCATCACTACGTGTCTTCTTCCCGGATAGCCAAATAAACCAAGCTCCCCAATCAACTGAATTACCATCTTTTTATCGAGCCCTTCTGGCATTTCACCGACGTTTGGAAGCTACGTGCCCAGAGATCGAGGTGGCCGATTATAAAGTGGTGGACACAATGGCCGCCCTTCTACGGCCCTTGGTGCCCCAGCATCGTCAATCTGTAATGAACCGCGCTTGGAAACCAATAACTGCCGCGGTGTTGCCAGGGCATCTCAGAGACTTTGTCTGGAGGCTGGGCTGGGGCTTGCTCCCCCCGCGAGATCGGTTGCAGTGATGGCAGGTGGTTCGCACTTCCACTTGCCCCAACTGCGTCATGGTAGAGACCAATCGACATGCGACACATGCGACATTTGAATGTGTGGTTTCCCGCCTTTTTTGGCGTGCGGTTAATGCTGGTTTTCGCGGACAGGGTGTGCAAACTTTCGTGTCCAACGGCCGATTTCCGCGTAGCCGCTTCTCCGCTCTCTTAATAGTTGCGGGGCTGTTCAGCCTTTGGAGAAACCAATGTGAGGCCGTAGCTGCCAATTGCCGCCGGCGTGCCTTGTGGCCGATACTAGGGAGAATGAGACGAGAGATCCTCGCGTTCCTCTCCGAGGAGCTTTTCTTCCTCGGGGAGCAAGAGTTTCTGCGGCATTGGTCGTGCCCTTTCGTCAAGGTGAAACACGAAAGGATACAACTCATTTTTCGGCCAACTTGGTGCTAAGCAGCGCCCGTTGAGTTGTTACATGTGATTTCATATGTTACAAATTGTGTTTCATTTGGATCTATTGTATCGTTATACCCTTGTATCGTGATATCACATTGAATTCTTGTGTACATGTATGCCAACATAATCACGTATATTAGAGCAAATGTATTCACTTTAACGTAGTGATGTTAGTCGTGAAATATAGATGTGCCAAAGTGTATGTGCCCTGTTACTGGAATGGTATGAAGCCTTTGTGTTCTGTACATGCTGTAAACAATTTTTTTCTAAACAGGACGCCGCTTTCGATGAGCTACGGTAGCATTTTCAGACACCACCAGTCCTCACTCACTTTGATCAAGACGCTATTACTGAAATTAATACTGACGCCAGCAGCGTGGGTCTTGGTGCTGTCTTCGTACAACAACAAGATGGTGCAGAGTGAGGGATACCGTACGCTAGCCACACTCTTTCCCACGCCGAGGTCAACTACTTCACGTCAGAGAAACAGTGCCTTGCTGTTGTATGGGCCATGATGAAATTTAGGCCTTACCTTTACGGACGCCACTCAAGGTAGTGACCCGTGTGAGCGACTAGCACGATGGAGTCTTCGTCTGCAGGAATACGATTTCCCGATCGCTTACAAATCGGGACGCAAGCACGAAGATGCTAATTCATTATCCCGTGTACCTGTCGAAGTTTGTGGCCATGACAGCAAGGATGACGGTAGTTTCCTTGGGGCTACCTGGCGTCCAGAAAAAGGCCAATCTGTCGTCACCGGCCCTTAAACAACTCACACTACTTCTCTTGTATGAGAGATACCAAGACTCCACACATATATACACTGACGGATTGGTTCAGCCGGACAGCTCTACAGGAGCAGTAGTGATACCAAGGTTGGCCACGACAATTAAATTTAAGACATCTCACGCAACAACATCAACGGCAGCAGAATTGGCAGCACTTCGTGCCGCATTGCAATTTGTAGTTGATCAACCTACACGCAAGTGGACTATACTCTGCAACTCGAAGGCGGCACTGCAGTCTCTACTATCAGCCTTACACCGTGGACCACACGAGCAGCTGGTACTAGAGATAGCAGAGGTTATACACCACCTGACTGAGAAAGGGCACCAAATTACATTTCAGTGGTTGCCCAGTCACTGTGGAATCATCGGCAATGAACAGATGCTGCACGAAAGCTCCGCAGGCTTGCTCACCAGCAAACCACATCACAATGAATCAGCCACACTTCAAGCATGCCCAACTGTACTTGCTTGACCCTACGCTAAGTCTTCAAGTCCCGTCGAGGCTTTGCCGAGCAGATCAGACCCTGTTATGTAGGCTGTGGTTGGGCGTTGCGTTTACCAACGCCTACGCTTTCCGCATTGGGATGGCCGACACCGCAGCCTGTGGCCACTGTGGCAAAGAGGAAACAATCCAACATATTCTTTGTGACTGCCTAGCGTATAGTAAACAATGACTATGCCTTCGCAAGGAACTCAACAAATTAGATGATCAACCTCTGTCAGAGCAGGAAATTGTGCAGTATCGACAGGATGCGACTTCACAGAAGAGGGCCCTGAAAGCGCTACTACACTTTTTGCGATCGACCGGCCTTAGTGAACGGTTTAGCTAGGACGCCCTTTCTGTGTGTGTTTTCGTTTTTTATGAGTGCGCGTGCGTTTTTTTTTTCTATCTACCCCCTCTTTCTTGCCCCTACTTCCCCGCCCCCAGCGCTGGGTAGCAAACCAGATGCCAATATCTGGTTAACCTCCCGGCCTTTCCTTTCTCTCTCTCTCTCTCTCCTTGGGGCCCTTACTACAACAGATTTGATTACGCGACAGCGCGTGGACGATGAAATTCGCGCAGTTATCGAAAACCTTGAAGGACGCAACACTTCCATACCTGGATGTATTTCTCGAAGTCTGTCATCGTTCTGTATGCGAGATAGTGTCCTGTGTAAAAAAAACTCCGACAGCAATGAGATAACCTGTCTTCTAGTTGTGCCAACTGACATGCGTGACGACATTCTTCTTGCCTGCCACGATGAGCCTTATGTGGTCGCTTAGGTTCCTCTCGAACTCTCGCTCGAGTTCGACAAGCATACTACTGGCCTAAGCTTTCTGCATACGTTAACCGATACGTTAAAAGTTGCCGGGAATGTCAACGCCGCAAAATCCTGCCACTTAAGCTCCCGGGGCTTCTTCAACCAATAGGATCACCCAGAGCGCCATTTGATCAAATAGGAATGGATTTACTGTTGTCCTTTCCGCTGTAATCTGCCGGCAACAAGTGGATCGTAGTAGCCATGCACTATTTGACGAAGTACGCCGAAACAAAGGCACAACGACGCGCTACGGATTCCGACGTCACCCAATTCTTTATGGACCAGATCTTTCTTCGACATGGCACCCCGCCGTGCGTAATCACAGGCAGAAGAACAGCGCCCACGGCCCAGCTCATTCATGACGTATTCAAGCTCAGCTACACGAGCCATCGCAAGACAACGGCATATCATCCGCAGAGCAACGGCCTGACAGAGCGACTCAACAAGACCATCGCTGACATGTTATCCATGTACGTAGATTTCCAGCATAAGACCTGGGACCAGGTGCTACCGTACGTCACATTCGCGTACAATACTGCTGTCCAGGAAACTACGTGATTCACGCCTTTCCGGCTTGTCTATGAACGTGAGGTCCAGACCATGCTGGATGTGATGCTTCCACACAATTGCGACGCTTTGATCCCTCCTGATGCTGTGCAGCTTACCGAGTACGCCGACGAAGCACGCCAGGGACACGCCTACACATTACGCACCAGCCGAGTACAGACGCCTGCCGCTACAACGCTTGCCATGGACAAGTTGAATACCATCCAGGCGATCAAGTTTGGGTGTGGACTTCACTCCAATACCAGAGATTGTCAGAAAAACTGCTCAGTCGCTACTTTGGCCCATACAAACTGTGGCGACGCGTGAGCGATGTGAAGTACGAGGTAGTCCCTGACGGCGCCTTCTCGCCACGGTGGCGATGGCACTCCTCAGAGATTCTGCACGTAGTGCGACTGAAGCCGTACTTCACGTGGTAGTGTGACTGTGCATGAACCTTATCGCTGTTTTCGTGTATGCGCATAATTTCTGTTGGTTCGCCCCGACATTGCCTTTGTAGTTTCCGAGCATCAGAGCGATGCCCTTTTTTTTCAGAGGGAGAATAATTCCACTTGGCCGCTAGTTATGGCGAGCGCGAGCCATGGCTACCCGCGAGAAAGGAAGACAATGTTCTGGGGCAGCGCGTGCTCTGGCTAGTAGTTGTTGATTATTGAAGCAGCCACCTTAGTGGGTGAGAGCCACAAAAGAAAGGAACAAGCAAGCAAGCAAGCAGCCATCTTGCCAGTTTTCGGTGCGTCTCCCCGCTAGCTCAGTCTAAGTTGAAGACCTTTTGTAGTACGTGACAATATATTGAGTGCACCTTCATAACGTCTAACTCCAATAGAAAAAAAATTAAAACATATTCACTTTGCATCTACATGCTTTCCGCAACATCGATTCCCAAGGTACGTGGTATCGGCTGAATTTTTTTGATCAAAGAGCTGGCGAGCATCATACTGCCCTCATAATGAAATTTGAATTTGCAAGTGTAAATATATGCTCAGGTCCTATACTTTAACTGAGCGCCTTCGGAGACCGAACGTAGGCATCCTCTGTTATGAAAGTATATCGCTACCGGCGGAAAACCGGTGGAAAACCGGCGGAAACCCGGCCGACTGACGTACGTTAAACCATAGTGTACATCACCTACTTAACATTAAAACCATCTTCACGGTCATTTTTCGCCAGAATGGGAGTTTTCAAAGACAATAAATGGTCTTTCCGCAGTTGACGACGCGGCTGAAATGAGTATGGTTTCATCGCTGTGCAGTACAACACCATAAGTACGTCCACGAGTCCATGCATCCATGATTAAAGAGGAATCCATTAGCTCCCTTTCAGCATCTCGCTCAGTTGGTTGGTTGGTTGGTTGGTTCCTCAACACCTTGGCACAACCCACATAGGGGGATAGGCCATGAATGGGACGGTGTCTTGCTTTTTAAATTAATTCACTTCTTGAAAGAGAGGGTTGGATTAATTAGGTAATATAGGTAATAATAAAAAGCTGTTACATTAAAAAAAGAACCTTGAAAAGAAAACTCAGTTGACTCCAACACAGCGAGACATGACTCAATTTTCTTTTCAGCGTCTAATTCGTAACGCGCCTGCCGGCTTGAGTCTTCCTTGCTCGTGATTGTTTTGATACCTCCTTGGGCTCGTGCAGCCGGCTCGCGGACGTTTGGCATTCGTGTTTCCTTAGCAGGGTGCAGCAGGGTGAGAAGAAGACAACGACGAGGAGTCCGAAGCGCCCGAGGTGCATTGTTTGTTCGTCACGCTAGGAGTCGGCCCTTGTTGACTATGCCGCTAGAAAATTTGGAAGAAGACAGCCTGGCGAAGAATCCCGACCTCGAGTTGGCACAGATGAAGTTCCTGCTAGCCCGACACGAGCCCCACAACGACAAACTCAAGCAGGATCTCATGACGGCCATCACCGATCATGGTGAGTACACTTCATAAGCCCGCCTAACCTTGGCGTCTTTCGGCCTCCGCGTGACCGTGCTATTCTGTTTGACTATTGCTCGCCTGAGAAAAATAATAATTCTGCTAAGCTGTTGAGACATGGTATTTTAACACCTTAGGTGACCAAACAGTCAAGGAGCTCATTACATGCAGCTACACTGAGTTCCTGTTACGCCTTGCTACGAAAGAGTACTGCATACCCTTCTCGTGTACTTCGAAGGCTAGAACAATAGAAAGAGAAGATGGTTGGTGAGCATTCATTGTAAAAAAACTGCGCAGAAAAGTTTTCGTGCCTTCTTTTTTTTTCCGCTGCATGTGCCTCTTCAATCTTGAGTAGGCGTTTTTGGCGTCTTGATTTCTATCTTGCGTACGTGTTTTGACGCTGTCTTTTAGAACGTATACACAATGGTTTCATGTTTGGCGATAACTGCTGTTTTTTAATAAAGAGCTGGATGCATCGTCATTCGCACTCAAGTCGAAAACGATTTGTCGCTTAATAACGTTTGCTGTCGGGCTAGCTGGAGTATAGCTGAACTTGAATTGATTGCGCAAACATTGCACCATTACTCTGTCGGTATCACTTCTAAACATTTGCGCCATGAATTCAAGCTGAACAGTTTGTTGCTTTCTTCATTTTCTATGATGCACGCTTTGTTGTAGACATGGCGCCTTTCTACGAGGAGACGTGCGCCGACCTCAACTGGACCATCGATCAGGAGTTGGCGGCCAAGATGAGGGCTGCCAACGTGGCCGAGTTGGCGCGCCTCGACGCGGCCATCGAGGACGCCGAGAAGAACTTGAGCGAGACGGAGGTTCGCGATGGCTACCTGCGCAAGGCGGAGTACTTGAGCCGCATCGGTGACAAGGTACGAAGCAAGCCAATGGACTCGGCTAAAGAAAAGGAAAATAGCGTATGAGGCGGCTGTGGCTGTATACACACTTGCACAAGTGACTCAACCAGTCAGCATCGGTCACTGACCAAAGGACGCGAAGTAGCTCTTACTTATCGCTCACAGCATACCGTCGGCATCAGCTGCGAAGGAAACGGAAAAAAAAGAGAGACACTCGAACGATACGACGCGCTGTAAGGTCTCCCTTCTACGCATTTGTTCCACTAACGTTCGTCGTTTGCCGCCATAACCTCCCCTGGTTCCGTAACTATAACCCCCCCCCCCTCCAAAAGAAGAAGAGCCCCCTTGCCACACCCCATTTTGTTATTTCAACCAGGGTGGCCAGTTCCACTTTGAATAAGCGGGTTTTGGGCTTCTTTTTTGACCAAGTCGCTTCTAGAATTTTACAGTCGCTTGTCGCGTTTGGGGGCTCATTTGAATTTTCCCAGCAAATATCTTAGTGGTGACCACGTTCCCTAATAGCGCATTTGCCATTCAGTATTGGAATGTTTGTCAATGGCTTTTAGTATATAACTGTTAAGTCAAGCAGTCTAACACATGTTGGAGGAATCAAAAATTAACGTTAATCATGCTCAGGCAAATGAGCATAGAACCGATGAGAGACCACCCTACAGACAATGTTAAAAAGTATACTTCTTTCGTCTATATCTGCGCATCTTTTCGCAGTACAAAATAGCCGAAGTTATCAATTTTCGACTCCCGTTCGTATTTGAGCGACATCTTTTTGTTATCTCTATAAATAGTTTTGTTTATGAGAAATTTTCCTAAATGCCGCTTCTTTTTGGACTTATTTGTGATTATTATTTGTTTCCTAGCACTTTAGCGTCTGGCATTCCTAGATTCAACTCACTAGGGGGGGGGGGGTCATAGAGTTTCCTATAAATACACACGAGAAAATTCTGGCGCTATAGCGCCAGAATTCCCTCTTGTGTTGCATGCAGCTTGCATAGACACTACAGTGTCTATGGGAGATGCACCGCAGAGCGCTAGCGCGACCATGGAAATGATGGGTGGTACACAGACTTGCCTAAGCTTTGAGCTTTCGGCTTTGTTTGGCTCCATGTCACTTGGAGCTGCTTCGTCACGAAACGACAATTGGCAAATGTCCAGCCGTTGCACTTCACCACCTTAACATTTTAGGCTCACAAATTCAAAACCATGGTCGCGAAGTTCAACATAGTTTGCCTTTTCATTCGAAACAAAACCAAAACACCACAATAAATAAAGCCACAAGAGCGCCTGAAGCCCGCAAGCTCCTGTACTAGGCAAATCTATGTACTACCTATCATTCCCATGGTCGCTGAACGATCTTAGTGCCTCACTACCTACTAGTTAATTATAAAAAACTCTACGGGTGGTGTGTTCTGGCGCTACCGTCGCATCTCGAAAGCCCCATTGACAGATGGTTATTATAGTAACCTGCGTTTTCCTTTGAACACAAAAATTTGCTATTCAGTTGTGCTGAAGGTTTTTTTTGTTACCCAAGCTGATGTTCTTTGAAGCTTTCTGGCGAGTTTTATCTTTGTATAATACTTTCCTTCAGACGCCACGCGACAAAGCGTCAATGACTCAAAAGTAACTCGCCCAAGCCTTTGACAAAATAAGTCCACTGCTCGGAACGTCCGCCAGCCTGTTTGCGATAACTATCCCTGTTCATAAAATTTCTACATAGCTCACATTTGTGAAATGTAGTGTGTCATTACCACTTATTGAACTCCACAAAATTGTACAAAATATGTCCGAGCACTTCGCAGTTTCACATGGTGTAGTTGGTATTGGTGTCACCAAGTGGCGGATCTCTTCAGCAGCTCGCATACCCCTGATACGAACGGATGGTCGCGCCACCTAACGTTGTTATTATCGCCATCTCCATCGTTGGGTCCGCATCAACGGTACCTAGGTGTGCCTCTAACGGTAATGATGTGCGGATAGTCGAGAATTGTTGCAAGATAGTCTCGCTATGGACGGCCCTAGTTGCCGTGATAAAAACCTGCGGGCACTTTTAGTTGAGGTGCCTCCTTTTCTGCGATCTTCTTCACCGGAACATATCGTTCTGCCGTTGGCACGATGTCACGCAGGTGAGGGCGAGCTGGACGGCGTCGAGAAAGACAAAACAGAGGTCACGTCTGTAATAAACTTTTAAGAAAGTTTATTGGGCGAACATGTGCCCTAACAGTAACAAACCAAAATTATTTGATGATTGTAGGCGACGACGTGGTCGAACGGCGGGCGCCAGACAGTCCGGCCTTCTGCGGCGATGCCCCATCTTATTCTTACGTCACATTCAGACATCAGGCTTGCGTGAGGCTACACTTGATATTGAACGATAGCGAGCAACAACAACGGTGTTGAAGCGCATGAGCCGACAAGACATTCCAGCCCCGCTTTCTTTGAACCAAGGTGTTTTAGGCACACGATGACTTGCCCCTTAATGAAAAGAAAAGCATAGTCTTGATGCCCTTTGCGCACGTTGCAAAAGCATGGTTCTTATAATGGCTGGTTTTGTCTCCCGAAAAGAAAATAACCTAAAATAAAGGGGCGGGGGTTACCCACACCACGAGAAAGTATGATGGGTTCTAACATAATATAAATTGGCGAGTAATTTCAAAAACCTAGCTTGAACGAACAGACCAATTTTTGAGGAAAGAATATTTGAAGAAACAGATATTGTGCGTTTACCAGGACAGAGTTTATCAAATAAGGCAACAAGCTTCTTTACTTACCGAATAAGGTAACTATTTACTGAATGAGGTAAATGTTCGTAACTGTCAAAATATGTACCAGGCGCGTACCCTAAAGAAACAATATGGGGTGTTGTTGCTGTGGCTCGGTAATATTCTTCAGGGAGGGAAGGGGGCTTCTGTGAGCTGGACGCTTGCGTGAAGCGACGGCGTGCCGTCAAGCGTAAGGCTGCTGGTATACCTCGATGACCCATAAGGACAGCCAAAGAGCGGCTGAAATGAACTGAGCATGTGTGGTAACAATAATACTAGCAAGTATGGACCCAACCCCTCAGTCATTAGTTCGAAATTGTGGCCCTCCTATAGAAATAGTTGCACACCGGTCCCTCAATAAGTGCTTCCTTGTTTCGGAACGAAGCTGTGCTATCTGTTTTCCACCCGCTCGCAGGATGCGGCGCTGGCACAGCTCAACAAGACGTACGACAAGACGGTGGGTCTTGGTCGCCGGCTGGACGTGCTCTTCCACATCATCCGCATCGGTTTCTTCTACATGGACCACGAGCTCATCACACGCAGCATCGACAGGGCCAAGGGGTAAGTTAGTATATTTGAGTTCGACGGCATGCTATAGTGTTGAAAACAGTGTACACTCGTTTTGACTTGAGATAGTCGAAAGTATTGCGAGCATTATTCACGCACTCTATCCTGTACACACTCATCATCATCCCACTGGCCTCGGTTGTGGGGCTCAGGCTAAGCGAATAAGAGAAGATTCTCGCGTGTTCAACGTTGCCTTACAAGTGGTGGAGAGGGTTTCCTGGTCC
This sequence comes from Rhipicephalus annulatus, assembly GCA_013436015.1. NCBI lineage: Eukaryota > Metazoa > Arthropoda > Arachnida > Ixodida > Ixodidae > Rhipicephalus > Rhipicephalus annulatus. The sequence continues at coordinate 62,438 of WOVY01000666.1, forward strand.
GATAGTCCTCTCCGTGCTGCGGGTCCTCATCAGCTACCGCTGCGAGGCACCGCTGGAGCTCTGTTCGCGCCGCCATCTTCACAACCACCCTCGGCTATGTCACGTGATGATAAGAGCACTGCAGCTCCATCCACCCCGTCTGAGCCCGTAGGGGTGCCTTCTTAGACTGTCACCACCCCTCAAAAGATTCCCCCGGTGTTCGCTGACCTAAATACAGTATAACTAGAGCATAACTTGGCTACAAAAGCCGTAGTCCTTCAATGATTCTTATGGTCACGAAACTTCCCCGTCCCCCGATGGGCGAGCTTTATACGCTGCTAGAAAATTCCGCAACGTGGCGCGGCAGTGCCACAGAGGCGATCGTCCACGCCGTCCATGAATTCGAATACTCGTGCAGTGCGAGACATGCTGCTGGATACCACTTGTAGAACTTAGCGCAAACGTCATCTCAAGATGAGGACGCTTAACACGAGTTGCGTGCCGGGAGGCCGTTCTGGCTACACAGAAACCACAAATGTATCGTTGTCTTCTCTTACGACTAAAAAAAACAGGAGCATGAAAAATCGAAGCGGGCCATACCACAACAAGAACGAGGCGATAATAACTTTTAAAGTATACACGTGTGGGCACCAACCATTTTGACGCCTCGGACATAGTCACTGCGTACGATTTTTTTTACATGAACCGCGAATCTGTGCACCCGAAAGAAGACAAGCAAACGGTCAAGACTAATGCCGGTTCAAGTATTTTGGAAAGACTTCCTTTGCATCCCACAAAGCGCGAACCCTGGACCCACTTATCGACAATACGACCACCAAGGAAATTACCACGTGAACCACACACAGATACGAGCTGAGGTGTGCACTTAGTGTCCAGCAGGTGGTGGTAAAAAGTCTAACAGGTAAGGGGACGCCACAATCCATATTCCATGTATGCATGTTTATTATTCATGTTCCGTCAAGACCTCATTCGTGACCTGATGCGTTGGTACCCCGTGCATGTGAATGTGTACAAAAATCTTATAAATGATCATGCATGTATGTTGCTTTTGCACAAGCAACTTGTATTTCTTTTTTTTCATTGACTTATAACACCTTTTCCCCTTGAATTCTCTACCATGATGACGAAAATCCCCAACATGATTGACATTAGGATATGTTAAGCTTTTGCAAACAGTTTTGTATTATTAGAACCAAATATCTACTCTAGATTGTGTTGATCTGTTAAGATGTAGCCAGAAGACTCAGATGCTGCTCCCACTTTACCAGATTCAGAATTTATGGTGGCAAGTGTGCATGTAACAACTCGTATTTTTTTGTCTCCGTTCGCAAGTAATACCACTTACATTTAGCTGCAAATGCACGGTGTTTACTTTCACCGGAATTTTAAAAAGATGTTCCTACTGTAGTACTGAAGCGAACAGAGCATGCCACGGCAACTGCATTTCAATAGAGCGAAATGCAAAGATGTCAGTGTGCTGAGAATTAGGTATCCATGTAAAAGCTTCTCGCTACGTTCTTGATAATCGTGTTGTGGTATTTGTTCAAATACCCTGAATTTTTATATCGTTTTGGATAATACCATGGTGAGCTTCCTGCTTTGAGCTGCTTTTTTCCCTCCCGGGTGCTCATTTTCAAACTTAAGCCAGGTTTTTATGCACAGCTTTAGGTATTTATGCATATTGAATGCTAAAAGCAGATGCGTGAAAGCTAAGCGACCATCGCGGAAGCTTGTAAATCTAAAACACTACGGCTGTTCCATACACAACCCAATCATAGCAGCCTTCTCATCGCCTTTCAAGCTCAGTTGTGCTTCTAACGGCGGCCGTTGGCTCTATACGAAACTTACGCGGCATTTTCGTGACCATAAGAAGCACGTATTGACTCTGGTATTATTAAGGCACCACTGTCCTACAAGAAGTCCTACAAAACTTGTTACTGGGCTAGTCGCTGCAAGTTAAAATCTTCCGAAAATAAAGAGATTGTGTAGACTGCGCTTGTACTAGAATGAAGCCACAGTGCTGATAAGGCAGACAGTGTACAGGACGCGCGTTTCCATGGTCTTTGTGTTATTAGAGCGCTACAGCTTCATTGAATGTAACACACAAACTATAGCCCAAGAGTCGTGTACTTGGTCCCGCGTCTACGCCTTCATATTGCATTTCGCCACTTTCCCGAGCTTTAATTATCCTACCACTACCAGACTTCAGGGAAGAGGGGAGAGGCATCCATGCATTACGCCATCTAACGATGGAAGCAACGACGTCCTGCCGAAGCTGAATAAGAAATAGGTGAGAAAAAAAACAACTCCTGAAAGAAGTTAGTAATCAAAAAGGACTCCAGAATCTATACAACAGAGACCTACTGGACCAATTTGGTAAACTTGCAGTAATGCGCTACAAATTGAGTGGCTTGTGAAGTGTTGAACAGTCTGGAAAGCCACATGGTTCGCAGTGCGACAGTGTGATTTGAACAGAATGTTTATTTGTCTGTTGTACAGAACGGGGAATCATTTTTGATAACCATCTTTTTTCGTCAGACATGTTTATTTTTTTGGGGCGGGGGGGGGGGCGGTTTCCCGTTCAGTCACGACAGGCCACTGCTGTCTTAGAACAGAGACCTACTGGACCAATTTGGTAAACTTGCAGTATTGCGCTACAAATTGAGTGGCTTGTGAAGTGTTGAACAGTCTGGGAAGCCACATGGTTCGCAGTGCGACAGTGTGATTTGAACAGAATGTTTATTTGTCTGTTGTACAGAACGGGGAATCATTTTTGATAACCATCTTTTTTCGTCAGACATGTTTATTTTTTTTTGGGGGGGGGGGGCGGTTTCCCGTTCAGTCACGACAGGCCACTGCTGTCTTAGACGAGAGATGGCGCAACGAGCACGTGTCTCCAAATCCTGTTCATGTGTATCTAGAAACGGGAGCAAGGCATGCATGGTGGGCACTTATCTGTCGTCAGGCACAGCCCTAAAATAGCGCCGCTGTTGGAAATCGTTTGTGATTAATGGAAAGCAAAATAGCCACTTGTTTATAAGCTAGACTGCATCTATAAGCCAACCGTAATCGAAGAGTCCGATCATACCATCTTTCGCGCGTTCTTGCAGCCTGGTTGAAGAGCGCGGTGACTGGGACCGTAGGAATCGGCTGAAGGTGTATACGGCAGTGTACAGCATCGCGCTGCGGGACTTCAAGAAGGCCGCCACCCTGTTCCTGGAGACGGTGTCCACCTTCACCTGCTACGAGCTGATCGACTACGAGCGCTTTGTCACCTACACAGTTCTCACCTGCGTCATATCCCTTCCCCGCGTCGAGCTCCTCCAGAAGGTGAAGCGGCTCTGGAAAACACTCTTTTAGCATGCCTTTCACTCTTTCTCTTCTCTTCTTCCTTTCATGTTTCTTCGCCCTCCTCGTTCCTAAAAACGCTATGCCACGCATCCGCATCAGGAGGCATAAAATAGCGTCCTTTTTACATCTTCATCTTTCACTAAACCCCTCTTTCCCTCTGGGCACTTTTTGATAAACTGAGTGGCGCCTGTCATAAACCGACACAGGCGTTACGAAATGGATTAGATGGTTCGAACAGAAAGAAGGTTGCCCTTTGTCAAATTTTTGTAAGAGTAACTACAGTAGTGTGCGAAGCATTTGTCACAGTGAGCATGGTCCACATAGTAGTGGACTTGTGTTACCTTACTAGGGTGTACGCAACAATAGACAGTAGTTATTCCAAAATGAGCCAAAATTGGTTACCAGTTAGTCATCGGCGCTGATATAATTCGAACGAATTTGGTATGTCTCACATATATTATATGCAAGCATCAACTCAGTGCATGTACGTCTGCGCTATTGTATTACTCTTAAACCTATTTCCATACTGAGGGAAAGTGTCTCGACTTATGGTAGCATGTCATCTATTTATGGTCAGTGGTACACACTGGGACCGAGCTTCGTCAAGCTGCAGTCAGGCAGCTTGTTCCCGCCGTCATATTTCCCCTTGCTCGGAGGGAATAAACTGATTTGATCTATTTGAAACAGTGCACTTCTATAAATTGAGTATTGCTATATTATGTAGTTCATCACAGTTATACCATCGTATCTGATTCTGTACTATAACTTACATGATTAAAATTTGTGTTCATTGGAGCTAGACAATGTATTTAACAGCGAAGTGGTTTAGCAAATCGTTTCTAAGGAGCCGATCCAGTAAACTATCATCGTTATAAACGGATATGTGTGACAGAAGTTGGGTAAATGCTGCTATTCACTATTCATCCCTAAATATGAAGGAAGCAAGATAATTAGTGGCTGCGAAGTGACGGTGCGAGCCGAAGACCTCGGGTGGGCTCAACGAGAACATACTAGGGAACGAAAAAGGCAACAGTGGCTGCGAGAAGACCTAGAATCCATGGAAGGCCAGCGCCAACGACGACGTGGCCGTTGATGCATGACCAGTGCAAACGCTTGGTTTTGACGCGAGTTCTTGTCTCTGAAGTTTAAACACCCGTGTCGAGTCTGTCAGTGCCTGTGGTTCACGTCTAACCTTTCTGCACTGAGACTCAACCTAGCAACAACCTAGAAGTAGCCTACAACCTGAATCACCTCGTTAAGACCTGGAAACATCCAACGAGCTACCAGACTGTTCTCCAGAATCATCCAGTTTCCTTGTTTAAAGCCTTTCGCGGCTTAGCGCAAGGTGTGTAATTTTTTTCTGTGCTGCCCCAGAACCTGCTTCTGAAAACCCACATTTTGCAGGATGCCACGTATTGAAATCTTCGGTAGATGATCTGAAATTCTTGCGGAAAAGACACGTCACTAACTGCTGGATCAAAGGCTCTCAGTGTTCATTCTTTTCATTAGTACTAGTTATCAAATTACGGAGGCACTCTAATAAAATTAATTTCCTTTAACAAAGACTCGCAGGGTCCGTTAAGCGTTCTCTTATGATGTCTCCAAGGCGAAAGTGGCCCTCTTTTTCTTCACAAGGGTGGAGGCTCGGGCTTGCTGGAAATTCATGATGGTTTACTACCAGCGCGAGAGCACACGGACGAGAAAGCGAACGACGCACGCGATTTCTTCACAGTTCATTGTATCGATGCCATCTTTAGAAAGCTTCCTGCCCTTTAAGTGGTTTTGCACTGCCTCCGAGATCGGTGGCACTTCAGCAGGTGGTTTTGCACGGCCTTTGTGATCAGTCCACCTACAACAAAACTGCGATGACGTGAAACGACGCCACCACATAACGTTACGTCACAGTGACGACGTAATCACGTCATAATGTTGTCATCAACGTTGATTATTTGTGACATCATTATGTCATGATGATTTCTTGCATAACTCGGTCCCCGACGCCACGGGATGCCGACGTTGACGGTCAATTTCCGCACTTGATGAGGTGACGAAGGTTGGCGCCTTCAATTCCGCTGATTTCAGAGGGCACGCACTTCAAAAAACTCATGGCTTAGTTAGCTGCAATACCGGGAATAATTTGTTTTACTACTGGGAAGCTTGCTCCTATGCGTAGAATTGTTTGGAGCCTAACCCAAATGCCTGTGACAGGTATACGAGATGTGCTACATTATTGTCTTTTTTGTTTGTTTGTTTGCGCAGGTTGTCAGAGGAGCAGAGATCCTGGAAGTCTTGCATGGCATACCAGACATTAGCGAGTACCTGTTCTCTCTCTACAAGTGCCGCTATGCCATCTTTTTCAGGAAGCTCGGTTAGCAACTTTCACCTGTTCAATTTCATTAATTGCTTCTCTATCTTCACAGTGCCTGTTAAAACTTCCCGCATGATTCCAGACAGACAACAAAAGGTACAGTTAGCTCCAACACCTACTACTTCTAGTCTAGTGTCCCGGGCACTTAGCGTGCCAGTGTTCCCGAAGATCTTTTGTTCTGTACGAGGCAGAACCCCTCCTGCCGTCTACATTTCGTACACTCCCTGCGAATCGGCTTCATTCTCGACTAACACTACAGGTGCCCTGTATGACTCTTCTCTCTATGAAATCCTGCAGTAAAATGAGATTCGGTGCCCAAACAACTTCCAAGAGCAAAATATGCTCGATGAGGACCATGAAATCTTTAATAAACAAAGACCCTATGTGCCTCATTTTCTGAAGAGGTAGGTGCGCCACCTTTTCCCGCATCCAAGCACTAAGGTGCAGTTCTGTACTATCTTCCTCCAGGATTGATCCACCTATAATATCAGTTGCTATTCTCACGAAGGTGGTTTGTCATGCCAAAATGCTGGCTCCAGCGTCATTTCTCGTTCCACTTTTTGTAACTCCCTCTTTTCATCTTCCCTCGAATTTGTCTCGTGTGATCTAGTAAGATTCTTTACAGCAACATCTGTTTTATTATCTAACCAAATCAATTCGCTTATTTATTATTCCGTCTGCCTATACTACGGCCGCTGTTTCCCTATAATGACTGACGCTTCCGTGTCGAAAAACAAGTTTTAACACACAAACCACGCAAACATTTTCTCCATGTGTATATGCATGTCGAGGACAGTCGCGTGTGGGTGCGACAAGTGTTTTTATCGTGTCCGTCGCAGCATACGTCGAGCAGATGCTCCTACGCGACCGCATCTGGGCTCCGCACGTGCGCTACTACGTGCGCGAAATGCGCATCCTGGCCTACTCCCAGCTGCTGGAGTCCTACCGCAGCCTGACGCTGCAGTACATGGCGGACACCTTCGGAGTCACCGTGTCCTTCATAGACCAGTGAGTGCACCTTTCGCGAGTCTCACAATGCGATGTGCATTTATTCGAACCTGTCCGCATCATAAAGGAGCACTGCAACACTTTTCCACTGCGGCTTGGTCGGAAAACAATGCCGATCGGTAGTTCAAGCCAGCAGGAGGTGCTGTTCAAGCTCGTGTGAACACGTGAGTCAAACTTTAGAGCACAGCACGCGGCCTGGAATTAAAAATTATTTTCAAACTTGGCTACAAATGAATCGCCCATTTTTTTACAAATGATGCCAGATACCTCAGAGCTAATAGACGGACTCTAGAGGAAAATCAGGGCCGAAAAAGCAATAACAACAAAAGCGCTGACGCCTTGGAAGACGGAGAAAGGAAAGATAGGAGAGGGCATGCCCAACTAGCGCGCTACGTGAAAAGTGTGAAGGAAATGACATCATGGCGGCCATATTCACTGGGCACAATGGTGGTGTTGCTATGGTTACGTGTTGCGCAGTGAAGCTGGTCTAGTAGGGAGCGGCCGCGGCTGGCGGTGGCATGTGTGCCTCCACAGGTCTCGTGCTGAGCCGTGGCGGACAATATCCGTGCTCTGCGCCGCGTTATTGGTTACGCAGTGTTCTCCTGGCAGTTACTGTACTCTTAGCAACGGTTACAAATGCTTTTCTCCATCACGGGGTTTCAACAGTGCGTAGAACGAGTGCATATCTATGTGTCGGGCAGCGGATGACGCGGATAAAGGAATTAGTGTTCAGCGAAATTGCTTTGGGCACCATGACAAAAGGGAACGCCGACGAACGCCTTGCAGGTCAATGATGGTTGGGCAGTGCTCCTGCTTGTGACAACGGATGGCGCTGTGGAGCCCAGCAAGACGCTATGGGGACCATGTGCACATACGTAGCTCCGTGTTGTGTGTGTACAGTAACAACTTGCATGTGCGTATTAAAACACCTTTTCTGTACCGCTTCGTATACTCTCCCCCAGCATTGCATGTAATCTCAACGTAACAGCAACTGCAATCAAGTGTCACTTGCCCCGTGCTCAAAGTCACCACGGTCGCAGAATGCTGACGCCAGTGAGTTTCACGCGGAACACGGACACAGTGGCCGGACGCTGCGTCGGCAGCGTGGCGGAATGCAACCGTAGAAGAAGGCGTACGACCGATCGTGTTGTCTGTACAGTTGTTGAATTATTGAAGTGAAAACACTCGCCGTTGTCAGTGCCTCTAGCTCGCGTTCTCTTGTACTTGTTTCGATGTCGGCGAGTGCTTACTCGCTGTTAATACGTGGACGTATTGATTTCGCTGAAGGTGTCGCGCTGGCCCGGAGTGTTGAGCCCCGTTCCATTAGTTTCGAATCGTCACGACACGCGCGCTGCGCAGCCCACGTGCTTTACGAGCCGGAGAGAGAGTCGCGCCTTCTGCTTTACATTCGGATGTAAACAAGAGAGAAAAATTTGTCCAGTCAATATGGCCGACTTCCGGCTTCACCACGGCTTCACAACGAGTCACGTCAGGGCATGGAGGAAGGAAAAATAGGCGTCAGGGCCTTTCCTACCTTTCCTTCCTCCATGCCTTGAAACGTGTCACTGTTTTCCTCCCAATACTTCAGACAAGCACTAAATTTAGATGTTTAGAACACTATAATTTTCACAATAAAACAAGTGTGTTTATGAATTATAAATAAACGAAAATTGCACAACCTTTATATCCACTAATTTTAGGAAAGATAGAGTGGCCGTTTATACAATCTACTGAGCGCGAAGAGGAGCGTTAGCAGGTTCATTCAGTAGATGGCGCCACCATCTTTGTAACGTTGAGAGCGTGGCGATGCGGCGTGCGGCCGATTGCGCCACCGGGCGTTCATGTTTTTTTTTTTTTTTTGCCGTGGGCAAAAAACTCGACTTCATTTGACAGTCTCTTACTGTGATGTAACAGATATCTACGAAACAGAAAAAATGCAAGGTGTTATTTCAGCATGCAGTGGCGACTGCGATTGAACGTCACCCGAAAGTTGAGTATTGTTCCATCATGACGGCACCCAAGTGGGCATAGGTTTTAATGCACGGGCCCTATGTGGAGGTTTTGAAGATTCTGTATATTAACGCTATGCCAGATACCCAAATGATCACGCCATACACCCTAATATCAAACCTTTGGGTGATTTGAGCATTGTGAGCTGCGTAGTTACCGTGATCGCCACGGGATGCCGCCACGTGCCCGCTCACTCGCTATCTCACTGGAAGTGAGACACGCGTTAGAAGAAAAACGAAAAAAAAAGTGCTTAAGGTCATAATCCGCGTACGAGGTAACTTTTTCTCCGTTTCACCTCTCTCTCCTTAGCTACCAGCTCGCTCGTCGGGACTAGATTAGATACAAAGCAATTACAGTGTGCGACAATCTCTCTGAATCCGTTTTTGCATGGCATATTCTAAAAGATTTTGCAATGGTTGATTCTGAAGGCAAAAAAAAACTGTTTTAATGAATCCATTCGATCGTGATTTGAAAACATGATCTAGAGCTCCACAAATCTACTGTTATTTTAACGTAACTATACTACCAGTGCGTTCTAAACAACTTTCACTGTAAATCGAAAATTCTGCTAGTGACCTTTGCACATCGTCCTGGTTCCAATGTGTGTTTTTTTACAGTGATACTATAAGGTACATGTTGAGGTTCACAGCGCAGCCCGCTTTTGTAATGACGACCATTTTTCGAGACATGGTTCTTGATACAACCAGCCGTGTACAATCCAACGCCATTATCAGTCTGACATACGTCCACATTTAACCCGCCTCTGGCCACTTATGCACACCACATTATCTCATCTATGAAACCAACTTCATCTTTTCTTAAACGCTTGCCCTCTTCTGGAATCGCCTGTTACTGTTAGCGATCAGTGGTTATCTTGCTTCTTCACTGCATGATCTGCCCGCATCTACTTTTTAATAGTAAAGCTCTCAAATACAGAAATAAGACGTCCGTCAACAGAAAACACTGTGCTGCGCCATTGCCATAGCAACAGCGACAGCTGCGCGCCGCTCCTATACTAAAAACAGCCGATCCTTCGCCGCACCCCGGAGCCACCGGCGCCGAGCCGTCGTTATATCAATCGCCACCGTTCATTACACTGTGATCAACGGTGATTTTAACCCACTCAGAGGGGGCAAGCTTTGCGTGTATACTTCATATTCACCCATCGCCGTCTCTTGGCTGCCGCTTCTTCAGCCAAGCCCACTGGATGGAAAAGCTGCCGTCGTTCAGATTCATGTTCTGCTGCACGACTATAGCTGAGGATCAACCAGCTTCGCTGTGCCATGTTTCGCGCAAACCAGTGCAATCTTTTCGTGTTAATTTTTCTTCTTGATTTGGATAAAGAAAAGATGTTTTCAACAAATGCTTGCAAAGCATGAAATGTGTCCAAAAAGCCTAGCGCATGAACAAAAAGCTATCTCCGCATTCATTGTCGATGTGGCCTTAAGAACATGCACGAGCACATATTCTTGAGACAAGTGATTACTGCAAGTGCAGGCGGCTTTCTTGTTGTCATGGGGGTCGAGCATTTTGTCCATTGAACCACTGCAGCTGCTTCTTTGCGTCCTTGCTGGCGAAGATGTCCTTATTAAGCATCGAGCTTCGTCGCGTGCGTGCCGATGGTTGTCTCATTTCCGTGCAACACGACGCAATACATGGAACACGCCACTGATTTTACAATGCAAGAATTGAAGCGTACATGATGAAAAGGAGAAAAAGCCAATTAATGCTGTGCTATAATCTGCGTGCAGGGAGCTGGCGCGCTTCATCGCGGCCGATCGTCTCAACTGCAAGATCGACAAAGTGGGCGGTGTGGTGCAGACAACGCGGCCTGACATCAAGAACCACCAGTACCAGGTGAGACCGCTTGCACAAAGTTCACTTCTCGAGTTTTCCTAAGCCGCGAAGAACCCGCGGGTATGGCAGGCGAAGTGCAAGCCGTGTAATATATACGCTTTGCTTCGGCAAAACTGGTAACCCAGAGAATTGATATTTGATAACCACATTTCTATTCTAGCCAATATAATAGAACCATCTGCCAACATCTTCGGTATTATAATCGCTTAGTGACGAAAAAAGGCATTGCCAACGGCTCAGTGGTTAGACCGTTGCTTGTGTGATGCTAATGTGCGTGTTCCTCTCCGACCTGCGGCCCATTGTTTGTTTTTTGCCCACTTTTATTTTAATTTTTATCATTTCTTTATTCGACTAAGTAAAAATGAAGATGTAAAGACGTCATTACTTTCATTCAAAGTTTTTTTTTTTGTTTCGCCACTCTTTGCTACAAGAAATAATTTTTTCCTACCTTCTCATCTTCTATCCTAAGTCATTGCGCTAAACGTAGATGTAATTATTAGTACTTATATCTGAATCCTGACTGAGTACCAGTATCTACTACTATATATGTTTGCCAGAGTTTTGATTACTACTCCAAAAAGCCAACGAAATACTATGCAGCTCTAAAGAAACATCTGTCTATTCGTCAGCTGTTGGAAACTTTTTGCACTTACCTTTCATTCAGTCAAACCATCCACGATTAGTACACTCAACATAACAATCACATAAAAGTAACCGAAACATTCATAAAGCAGGTCGCGCAACAAGTCAGCTGACAGGAAGCGTCAAAATGGAAGGGCTAAAAATTTCAACAGTACGGACATTTTGAAGCAAACAATGTTGAAATTGAGCGAGAGAGAAAGAAGCTGGGGAAGAATGAATGCATAAGAAGGGGGTTCATCCAGAAAACTAAGCTGGGCTAAGCTCGCGAGGCCCAAAGTTTGAAGCATCACTGGTTTATTTTTATTTTGTTAACAAATATAGAGTTTCAAACAGACTAGAGGAGGCCAGGTGAGCCACCAGTAATGTGCAGCTGAAAACTAATAGGCGGTCAGGTGGTATTGTACAGTGCTAAGAAAGTGTATACCAGAACCTACTACTTAAAAATAGCGCAGCAGCCTATAGCGTCCGATGACCAGATTCGGTTCCAATGCATATGCCGGACCATTCCCAATTGCATACTTATTTAAAACGTGTGTTGAACCAATCATTAAAACAAGGATGTATGGGATGCGTCCTCACTGGCGACCACCTGCCGGTAAGTGGCCGCTACCTCCCATGGACGTACCAATCAACCCTAGGCCCTCAGTTGCAGTGTCTGCGAAGCAACTGTCTAAGGCGGTGATGGTCAGACCTGCGACGCAACGGAGGGTGCTAAGAATCTCTGTGTCTGTAGAGACCGCCATTGCAATTTGAACCTAGCTACATTCAATGCTAGAACGCTATCTAGTGAGGTAGTTTTGCTGTCCTATTCAAGGAATTAGAGGGTGTTAAATGGGGTGCAATGGGGCTCAGTGTAGTAAGCAGGACACGTGAGGCTTATACAGTGCGGAAGAATGGACACATGCTATACTACTGTGCGCAAGTTGACAGAAGAGAACTAGGGGTGGGGTTTCTTGGACACAATAATATCGCTGGAAACAGAGAGGCATACTGTAGCATCGTTGAGATGGTGTCAAGTATCGTAATTCAGTTTATTAAAAGGTACAGTGTGAAGGCGGTCCAGGCCTGCCCGCCTCAATAGGGCTACGATGGTCATTTGGTTGAACACGTTTACGAAGCCTTAGAGTGAGTAATTAGTAAAGTATTTAGTAAAGACATATTATACTGTACTGATGGGTGACTTTAATGCCAAACTAAGCGAGAAAGAGTTCGGAGACCATGCAGTGGGAAAATATAGCACGGACTATAGAAATTCTAGACGGGAGCTATTGCAAGAGTTTGCTAAATGTAATAACTTGTGCATGTTGAGTACCTTCTTCAGAAAACAAACTAAGCGTAAGTGGACCAGGCGGAGTCCTAATGGCTAAACTAAAATAAAATAGACTTCATTCTGTATGCGCACCCAGGCATTGTACAGGAAGTAAGAGAAGTTGCGAAGATTCGATGCAGTGAGCACAGAATGGTGAAAGCTTGAATTCACCGAGATTTAAAAAAATCAAAGGCATAAACTGATACGCAAGAAGCCAAATAATGAGCTACCGGTGAGAGTGAGAGTACGAAAATTCAGAGTTCCTCTTCAGAATAGATTTGAGGCACTAAACGAGGTAACCTACGTTAGCGTTGACACGATGAACGATAATCTTACTAGTATCAGAGTGTTCAATACAAGTGGAAGGTATAGCCACTAGACAGGACACTTAAAACTATCTCAGGAGATGAAAAAAATCTCATTAGAGATAACAAACCATTAAAGCCTTGAATGCAACAAAAAATAGAGCTAGTGGAGCTTTCAAAGTTAGTCAATAGCCGTTAGATAGCTAACATCAGATGAAATAACATAAAGAAAATTGGGCAAGCTGTAAAAGTGGCAGAAGCCTAAAACCTGCAAAAGCAAACGTATGCGTAGGCAAAAACAGATATATGCATTAAAGGACAAAGAAGGCAATTTTATAATAGGTATAGGATAGGATAGTCGAGGTGTCGGAGGAGATTTACAGAGAGTTGTAGAGCAGCCAGAAAAACCAGGATGATATTGTAAGAAGCAATAATAGCCCAGAGGACTTTGACATGCTACCTGTAATGACAGAGGAAGTAATGAAAGACCTAGAGAGAATCCAAGGAGGCAAAGCCACTGGTGAGAATAATGTAACAGCGGACCTTCTGAAAGATGGTGGAGAAATTGTGTTGAAAAAAAAAACTGTCATTTTATATACGAAGTGTCTCTTCACAGGAAAGGTAGCAGAATCTTAAAAAACGCCAACATCATCTTAATCTATGAAAAAGAACATGTCAAGGACTTCAAAAATTACAGGCCCATCAGCTTACTACCAATTACTTACAAAAATAATAGCTAAATAATCAGGACGACATTAGTGTTCCATCAATCAAAGAAGCAAGCAAGATTTCTTACAGGCTACTCCACAATAGACCATAGTCATACTATCAATCAGCTGACATACAAATGTGACAAGGCGTTTGCCTCAATTGAGACATCAACATTAATGCAGGCACTTCGGAACCAGGGCACCGACAAACCCTACATAATCATACTGGAAGAAATCTACAGGGGATCCACAGCCACCATAGTTCTCTGTAAAGAAAGCTACAAAATCACAATAAAGACCATTGCAAGGCAGGGAGACACTATCTCTCCAATGCTATTCACCGCGTGTTTACAGGGATGTTTTTAGGGCCACAGATTGGGAAGAGTGCGGGATAGGAGTTATCGGAGAGTGCCTTAGTAACCTGCGATACGCTGAGGACATTGCCCTGATGAGTAACTCAGGGGAAGAATTACAGCGCATGATTACTGAACTTGACATGCAAAGCAGAAAAGTAGGTCTCAAAATTAATGTGCACAAAAATGTTTGGCAATCTCGGCGGAGAACAGCGCTTTGCGATAGGTCGAGAGGCGCTGGAAGTTGTAAAGAAATATGTGGACTTAGGACAAATAGTAACCACAGAGCCGAATTATGAGCGTGAAATAACTTGAAGAATAAGGATGAGTTAGATCATTCGGCAACTGAGCATTCTAATGTAATGAATCTTAGTCTATCACCAAGGCTTAAGACGTAGATGTATAACAGCTGCAACTTGCCGGTACTTACATACGGATCAAAAACATGGAAGCTTACAAAAAGGGTTCAGCTTAAATTGAGGACGACGCAGCGAGCGATGTAAAGAAAAATGATAGGTGTAACTTAAAGAGAGAAGAAGAGGGCAGAGTGGGTCAGAGAATAAACCGGGATTAAGGATTTGATAATTGAAATCAAGAACAAGAAATGGACGTGGGTCGGACGCGTAGCACGTAGGCAGGACAACCGCTGGTCATTAAGGGTAACTGACTGGATTCGCAGAAAAGGCAAACGCACGAGGGGGAGATGAAAAGTTAGGTGGGCCGGTGAGATTAAACACTTCGCAGGTATGACGTGGCAGCAGAAAGCACAAGGCCGGGTTGATTGGCGGATCATGGAAGAGGCCTTTGCCCTGCGGTTACCGTAATCAGGCTGATAATCATGATGATGATGTCGTAATTATGCAGTGGTTATTCGAAACATACGCGCCACGGTGGTCTATTGGTTACGGTATAGCTGTTCAACCATTACCGGCTGCGGCGGCCCCATTTGAATGGAGCGAAATGCTTGGGGGCTGTAAATCATGTGGCGTCAGTGCACAGCTCACGGGCTTGAAAACTTGTATAGAGCAGCTTTATCGGCTTTCTTGATTTTGTAAAGTGAATCTGTCTTCCGGTAGCTTTGCGAAAGATTCCGTAAACATATTTACGCTAACTTGGCCTCCACTTTTTCAGCAGACCTTCAACTAGAGCCTAAAGCAATTCTGTTTTTTCTCAGCCATGTTGCGATAGTAACTATTTGATAAGCACTAGCTAATTACTGGAAGTTCATTTTCACCTTCCATTTCGGCAACTAATTTTTATGAAGAAATATAAAATAGTTTTTTGTGACGTTTAAATTGCTATAGCCCGTTGGGAGTGCATCTTATGAAGAACAAAGTAGTTTTGAAAAGCAACCTTTTTTATTGTAAGTTACCATAACAACCCACAAAAAAAATACCAAATCCCAATGTGGTAATTTCTTATTTTATAATTTATATATTTGAAATGCATGCAGATTTGATATCTCAGTTCAGGTACGCATATGCGTGTTAATTTTCACTAAACGTTTTTTTCAAGACCCTCATGCTTTTTTAGTCCCCCAAGAAGGTCTTCTCCGTGCATTTAATCATTGCACCTTCTTTGCCGTCGTTTTCTTTACTTTGCAAGGTCATGACCATGCAGATTATTTTACCATAATGTGGCGAAGGAACCTATAAAAAATGGTACACTTCCAAATTTTAACCACGGAAAGCGTGAGACCGAAGGCACACGGGGGAGAGAAACAATCGAGTGCCAAAAATGGGACACACAGGACAGGCTCTTCTACGTGCCTCTCTTTATATGCCTCTGGTGTGCGCCTGTCCTGTGCGCTTGTCTTGTGTGACTCTTATGTCCCCGTTTTTGGCGCTCTGTTTAACATAAAATATGAAACAGCTTGCCCAAACTCACATCTTGCTAAGCATTTGGGAGAAACACCTCATATTCATAATCTAGACCTGTGCCTGCAATACATATTGTAGCACTACTCTGCCTTATCCCTTTGGTCACGAAAGGATGACATAAATATGGCACTTCAATTTGGGTATTTGGGCCTTTAGTATTATTGAAAGAACCCTGACAAACTCTTCTTATTTTGCAGGCTTGCATAAGGCAGGGAGACATCCTTCTCAACAGGATACAGAAGCTCAGTCGCGTCATCAACATCTGAGCATCCCCAGTGGACCACCTTAACTTTTCGTGGGCTCCTCCTCGCAAGTTCTTTCACTGTACGGCACCGCTCTTCTGGTCCTTTTCAATTTTTTTTTCCTCTGGGCAATAAAAGCTTTCTTTGCAGTGCCCTCGTCTGGCTGTTTTGTTCTACTAAATCTCTGCGTTTCTTGCTTGAGCATATTTCCTGACGAACAGTCTTGCCGTCACCATGACATTATCGGCTAGACATTTGGCCTTCATCGTGTTTTTTTTTTCTTTTTAATTTCGCATTTCCCTTTCTTGTGGTTTCTTGTTTTTTTTAATTCTGCTTGTTTCTTTCTTGCTCTTTGTATCTCTGTTCTATAATTCTCTTTCTCTCTTCATTATATTATTTACTTTGTTTCTCTATTTCTCTCACTCGTTGGCTCCCTCTCTTGCTCTGTTTTTTCTATTTCTTGTGACTCTGTTTCTAAATGTTTCTCTCTCTTCCTATGTCATTCTGTGTTTTTTTCTCATTAGGTATTGCTTTGTTTTCTCTTGCTTTCTCTTTTTTTGTCTTTATATGCTTTATGTCTATTGGTCCACGCGACAGCGTTAAATAGCTTGTTTCTCTGGCATGCCGGTGGAAAAGAAGCTTCATTCGAGAGGAATATAAACCAGGCCTTCTGGCAAGCTGAGTTTCTAACTCAGACTCCCGCCGCTGCTTGAAGCAGTTACGAAAATTAAAAAAAGACTACATGAACGTCATTTTGTGGAAGAAGTCTCCTTCACCAATGTATTATTGCATGGCAGAAGCGCATAATAGCACCATGTGTCAAATCATGTGAATTATGCAATAGGTGTGTCTTTAACGGCTTATATTACAAATCACTGCCAAAATTATCATTAGCAGCGAGATCATCAAAGTGTGCAGCTGCGCAGGTGCGTGAGGCGTGTCAAAGGCGTGTATGGTGGGTTGCCAATGGTACTTGCAGTAGGCATTCGAAAACAGTTTGATATGTTACGTGCACGGACATTCGTTCCCTTGCTGCACTATTGTGAAGTCCAGCGAGAAGTAAAGCCGAGCTGGCGATTGAGAAGGCAATGCGAACAGCGTTCAATACGATATATGGCGTCTTTGAAAGTGACGTTGAAGTACCCTCCAACTTTTTTTCTCTTTTTTTCTCTTTCTATCGGTTTCTCTCTCTCTTTTTCTCCTCAATGTTTTCGATCTCTCTTTACGCTTTCTACCTCTTTTGTCCTTAACCTCCTTTATGTGTATCCCGTGCTCCACTTCACCAAGCGGACTTGTCATTAAACACTCACGCCCACTGTAATGTGTAGCGAGGCCTTTCCTCTTCCTCTATATCCCTTTATCTCTCTTGCTCCTCTTGATCGGGCAAGCCCCTCGTCGCACCGTGCTCACTAGTTCTCGAGGCGAGCGCGAGCGCTTTTCGTGCACGTAGTAAGGAGAGCCTATTTTCATTTAGGGTGGGTCTAGCGGGCACCCTTCATGGAGAGCACTAGGGCCCATTCTACAAAACAGTTGCACGTGGCACGCCTAGGGCAAACTGTTTACACATGAGGGGTAATCGCCTCTTCTACTAACGACTTCGGTGTTCAACTTGTATTGTTCATCTATAAAACGCGTTATTTACAACCTGACAAACAGTCTTTGTCGCGCGTGCCCGAGCGACAGCGTAAGCGTTTCTCTATGAACAGCTGTACCCGGGCCGAGGCGCAAAAGGAGGTTTAAAAAAATGGCTGGAGTGGAAGCTCCCGCGATGCTTTGCCAACAGCAGTGAAGCCAGATCTTTGCCCTCCAAAGATCTCAGAAACATGCCATTTTCTGGTGGTGTCGACTTGCACATGAAGTGTCTTTAATTTGTTAGTCTAAAAGCTACGTTAATTATAAATAAAGAATCGTTGTTTCCAAAGAAATGATCCGGAGAGACTAGTATTGGTGATATAATCTTCAATAAAACTGCCTTGAATTCAAGGCTTACTAAAGAAAACTAGTAACACAAGGACGCACTTGGAACACTATGTGTTCCAAAAAGGTTGCTTTTTAAACTCGTTGGCCGTGCGAGGAAAACGCTCCTTCTCATTCGACGAACGGCCACAGCTCATCGTGCCCCTAGTAAGATGGCTGCCGCAGCCGCCATCTAACGGTTGGCACGGCTTCACTCGTGAGCAAGAATTTGCACTCCAGCAAATTTCTTTAAACCTTCTTGGAGGCGCCACAGTGGTCACGAGGATAGCTAGGCCGAGATGAAGTTTAGGGGCCACGCAACAGGCATAACCCTGTTGTTTTTCTTTTCTTGTATCGGTCGTGATAAAACCAATATTAAACGATAATCTCCTAAATTATGAGATCGGAGCTCATCTCTACGATTGAGCTCATTCTGTCAGAACTGACGGCTTCTGCTCTATTCCTGTTATTCTTATTTCGGGCATTCCACAAGCGCCAGTTTTGGGAACTCTGTCATTCTAAATTACAAATCATTCGTGGTATAATTCACAATGTACCCGCTAAAATTAAGCTGTATGCTTTTTAGTGCATAATCTATCAAATCATTTATATTTCTAGTGACCAGGATGTACATATTACGTGTTTACACATGTCTGCAAAAGAAAACGTGATAGAAGCTCATTGCGATGAATGACACAAAACCAGCAGTCCTTAACATTTTGACGCTACATAGGTGGCAGCTCCCTCACTGCTGTAAATATGTGGTTGTCAGAAAAAAGACGAGAGTATTCTTAAAGATTCACTAACCAGAATCTCAAAATGTAGAAATAAAACTAGCAAAATAGTCTCTGCAGATATTTCGTGTTCTTCTTGCGTACTTCTGTGACGCAGACAGCAGTTCAAGTGACGTCCTTAGCGTACAAGCTCTCTATTGGTCCATATACGCGAAATATCAAATGTGATTTGTCTCCTGCACTGCTCTGCCACGCAGCTGCCCAACCGTTCTAACTTGTCTCGCATGAATATCGTGCACTATCAACCGATCCCACTTCATTTTGTGTGTTTACAACTGCGCAAGCTGCGGTAACAGCGTGTATAGCCGAGAAGCGCGATATCCTGTTAAGCTGTAGCGCATAGTTTCGACATTGTTGACGCGCTCTTGAGAACTAAGGGGCAAGGTAGATGCATCGCGTGCGCGAAGGATAGCGAAGGAGAGGAGGAAACCACACCCTCGTCTTTGAACGCGGTTGCATAGTGAGTGGTCCTTTAAGCTTCGCCTTCAAGAGTTGGACGCCATATGCGATATCTTGTCCCTGGTGTGTACTTCAGCCACTTACTTCAAGCGCGGGCTTTATATTGTATGATGTCGGTCCAGAAATTTCAATTGTGGATTACTTGAATATAATCGATAAAGTTTAAAGTGGCTTGTGTCAATGAAGCTTTTGCATATGGCTGCATCCTGTGTAATGGGTAGCACACTTTAAACCACGAGTATAATTATGCGCGTGAAATGTTTTCAAACTTGCTATGCACCCTGTACGTGGTCTGTAGGGAATACGCGCAGTAACGTGTCGGCCTCTTGTAATGGGTAGCTTGCTTTAAACCACGAAGTTGTTAGATAATCACATGTTTCGACACCCGATAGCAATGTACGCTTAGTACGCAATATTACTGCAATATTAACGTGATAGCGTCAATGAGCTCGCTTCGCATGAATTACGGCGTCGGCGTCGGTGTCGTTGGTTGTGAGAGAAAAATATTCATCTTATGCACGACCAAAAAATCGTGAAGGGTACCATTAAAATAAAGTATGAAATATTCCTGGAGCAGAGTTGGGATCTAACTAGGGTCGTTTGGGTGGCAAGCAGAAGTTCTACCACACGACCACGCATCTTCTTGCGAATAGTGTGAAAACATTTTCCTCTGCTTGAATATGCAGTGAAAGTAACGCTCATGCTTTACAAACACACGCTTCTTCTATACATTCTTCACAATACAACATGAAATATTGCAGCAATAGTGCGCGGTATAAGCGAACATTGCCACTAGGCGTCAGA
Organism: Rhipicephalus annulatus; assembly: GCA_013436015.1. Lineage (NCBI taxonomy): Eukaryota > Metazoa > Arthropoda > Arachnida > Ixodida > Ixodidae > Rhipicephalus > Rhipicephalus annulatus. The sequence continues at coordinate 82,486 of WOVY01000666.1, forward strand.
ACATGTGCTTATCAGATTGACTTCATGGCTTTAAAGATGGTCACCCGCTACAAAAGGCACACGCGCTACTGCGCCTATTCCCAGAAAGGGCCCCAAAACACTTTTTTCAAGTAACCATGCAATGAATTCACTGGAAGAGCACATTGCCTCACGAGTTCAACGCCGCAAAAATTTTAAGAATCCGTCCAAGGCGAGTGGAGTTACGAAGGTTTGTCGCATGCTGCAATTACATTCTCTGTTCTCTCGTCCCGAGGAAAACGCGTGAATATAAGCAGGGAGGAATGGCAGGGCCACATAAAAACGTAACGGGCGCTTCGTGAACTTTAGCCCTTTTTCTCTTTTTTTTTACCTTCCAATGCATGACTTTGCTGGTGTGATCGCGCGCGCGCGCGTGCGTTGACAAGTAGCGGTCTCCCACGGCAATCTTTGTAACGTGCAAGCGCGCCATGTTCAAATCAGCAGCGTGTCATGTACACTCTCATTTCTGCTCTGTGGCGTCATAAGAACATGTGCAACAATATTTTCGCATAGTCTCGTATTTTTCATAGTTTCACCTTGTGTTAAATACATTGTATCATGCTGCATCTTGTTATCTTGCATATGTATGTACTTTGTAATTCACGAAATGTATATATGTGTGCTTTAAAGTGCATAAGTGTCAATGTATACGATGGTCTATGCACGATGTACCTTGATTCTTGGAAACTCCTTTTTTATTGCATATATATAACATGTATTTTAAAATAATCAATTGTGAAATTATTTTTTAGTTAGAATGTATTGTTCGTGTTTTATATTAGCACTTGCAAGTTATGTACCTCTAATGATTTTCACACTACTGCCATGTGTATTTACAGGTCACCGGAGCCTTTGTCATGCCGTTCTCACGGCTTTTAGCCTTGGCAACCTTCCAGTTCTTCTCTGGTAAATAAATATTGAAGTTTGAAAGCCAATGGCTGAAAGATGAGGCGTTGACGTGTGATTTTGGGGTAAATAACGTGATTTGTAGAGAGAAGAGAAAGCAATTTTTAGCTGACTGATAATTTATTGTGAAATCCAGGCCGCATGCTGGGCTATATTATTTGGCTCGTGTGTTGTCGGGAGCCTATGCTATGAATCGGCAGTGTTTTCTGACCATGCTCAAAAAGTGCTGCAGGGCCCCTTTAAGGGCACGTAGTTGGTACATAGCAAGTTCGAAATGCTTTCATGCACTAAGTGTACGACTAGGAACAAGACGTTGCTTTCGCGTTCAACTTTCAAGGGCGAAGCTTTATGGTCCCCCAATTTTTATATGCTGTGTTGTGAAGCCTGTATACAGCGTGCGTTTGTTCGTAAATTATAAAAGTTATTATCACGGCATTTTCAAGCAGAGGACGTTGTTTTCACTGTACTTTTAAGAAGCCACCTAGCTGTGTGGTCGAACACCTGCTTGCCACGAAACAGGCTTAGGTGTGATCCTCACACGAACCAGAAAATTTTTATTATTTATTTTACATAAGTTTGTCCCGATATTTTCGTCACGAACAAGACGCTCATTTTTCACTCACAACCAACGACGCCCACACCGCAACACCGACGCAGGCATTTCGGCGAAACGAGCCCTATGACGCTATCGCGTTATTAATGTCGCTTTGAAATGGAATGAACATATATGGGAAGTTGCGAGCAGGTCTATGTGGGAACTTGGTTGCTCTAAGAAAATTCGCGGCGATATACACACAAGCTTACATTAACAGCATGTAGTAATTTTGTCCATCCTGTAGTAGAAAGTATCTAGTTTGGGACCCGTACACAGAAGTCAGCATAAAGGAACTAGAAGCTGTTCGAAAATTATTCTCATGGCAGACTCACTTCAGCGATAATAATAATAACGATAATAACGACGATAACAATATTGACGATAACGATAATGACGATAACGACAATGACAATAACGATAATGACGATAACGACGATAACGACAATGACGATAACGACGATAACGATAACGACGATGACGTGAACGATTACGACGATAATGTCGTTGTCGTTGTCGTCGTCGTCGACGTCGTCGTCGTAGTCATCATTGTTGTTGTTGTTGTTGTTGTTGTTGTCGTCGTCGTCGTCGTCGTCGTCGTCGTCGTCGTTGTTGTTGTTGTTGTTGTTGTTGTTGTTGTTGTTGTTGTTGTTGTTGTTGTTGTTGTTGTTGTATAATCTACTGAAGTTGGTCTACGTAACACTATCGAGAACTACTAGCCTCAAAGGCACGTTTGACTTTTCCGCTTCTGGTGTTGGTAATACCCATGTTGCTCTGGGCGTCGTTACGTAATTGTAAACACGTGTCTATATCAAACATATGTGGCTGTTCAACATGCATGTCTGTGCATATAACATGTTTAACGTCGTTTCGTAACAAAAAAAACTCACTCAAAAAAAAATACTCTACAGACATCTTCTCTTGGCCTGCTTCGCATGACATTCATTCCCATTCTACGAAGAATCTGGAAAATTTTTTCTTCTTTTTTCCGCAGTTCGTGTAACATGTTTTTTGTATCTTGATTTGTTATATTTATAATAATTTCGTTTTGTATTTGATGTTAGAGTCGGCAGGCATGTTTCCGGTCTTACATGGAGCATAAGTGCTCTCGCAATTGGCCAATAATCGAGTATCCTAAGATAATAAATTGCAATATATGAAACATATAATATAAGCGACAAACGTGATGAACATGAATACGCTTAAAGCAAAAAAAAGTACCCACAGAGTGCATAAAAATCAATATGAACGCTGAAGTCATAGCACGAACATGACAAATTACATACGGCGAAAGATAAACCTAGATAGAATTCAGGAAACGATGTGAGGCTATCATTGTGCAAATCACTACGAAATGCCCATGTGGCCGAAACCACACGCTCTCGTTGTCGCTCTGTTATCCCGCGGCCACGACTTTTACCCACGTTGACAATAACGTATAAGGAGGCACATATAAATCAATGTCAGGCTCATTTATTGAACGTGTTATAGCAGTGCAGTGCTCTTACGAGGACTGTGAAGCGAGTGGACCAGCAGCTGTAGTGCAAAGTCACAGGTCTGCGTAAGAGGCCGAGGTACCTGCGCTCTTTTGCGTAGTCATCCGGGCACTTGTACAACACCTGTTTGTGATGCGGGAAGTCACCGCGTGTCACGAAGATCGGAGCCCCATCCTTACCTCGTTAACAGTGTACAGGCATGCCGAGTGTTCCTGCGCACTTTTAAATGTGAAGCATTTCTAAGCGTACTGCGGGCACTTTGAGCATCTATCTGCGCATGTATTTATCTACGTAACTATTTATTAACGTGTATCTACGTATATATTCATCTCTATATCTAATCGCCTATGTCTGGGTGTTTTTGTGATCACCCCTTCAGCCTGGGGTAAACCAAAATAATATGGTAGGTTAAGATGGTTTGACGAATATGACTCACTCATCATGACTTGAATAATGTTCCGATCCCGTCGCGTACGTCGTCAAACGTTTTCCACCAGACGTGGGGTACCTATCCGCAAGCGCACATGTGCCACAGACATGTGTGCCACAGGTGACTGACAGTTTATATCTACCCAGGAACGGCAAGAACAGGCACGGGTAACTTTAACATCAGGCACAATAATTCAACATCAGCAGCGTTGACCCGACGAATGCAAAGAATAATTTAGCGAGTCCCAGCAGGAATCGAACCCCAGCGTTCTGTCTGGCAATTCAAGTATTATACCACAGAGCCACGCCAGGTTACGAAACTACTTTTCAAATGGATGTAAAAAGTCAATTCGGGTTACAGCACTCGCTATTCAATTTTATAAACATTACATAGGTACTTATATGATTCAGCAGTCAATTAGCAGTCAATTCAGATTCAATTAGCAGGCTAATATTATTGCAGTTAGGCGCCATCTGCTCAAGTTCATTTATGTAGCAGTGTCTAGGGCTACCATCTTTGCGAACACCAGTGATTTGTATCTGCTTACCGCTTAAGGTATTGCTAATATCCATGTTGCTTTTGGCATCATTATGCAACTGTAAACGACTGGTTATATTAAACATATGCATCTGTTTAACGTATATATGTGCGTGCATTTGTACATATCTCTAGCGCCTGTCCGAAACGCTTCCTTCATTAAGAAAGTTTTAACACTATCTACTTCCATCCGCATGCTTCGTCAACATAAATTCCCAAGGTACGTGGTATCTGCCGAAGTTTTTACTAGGATTGTCTTTTGCCATATCATCGAATAGGGTGCACAGATTGTAATGTGCCCCGAGATCACCACGCGTTTCATCTAACCTTACCTTCCATTTATAGCCCACCTCCTGGCTCTCTCAAGCATGAGAACGTCTTTCACAGGGTACTGCATCCAAAATAATCATTGGTTTTATTGTCCTACTTCTATGCTATGTCACGGACTTCCCTCATTAGCAACATATACGCGCGTACAGATCGACAGACCCATCTATCAGTTCCTTTGTTTGTACTTTTGACATGAATGGTATTCTTAAATTGCCGAGGGCTTCGGAAATGCAACTCTTCTTCCCCTATATTCGCCGCGTGATTCCGTAATCGGGGGCAAACCCGCAGAATAACCGCTGACGGATCATAAACAACGTGGCTACGCAGCTCTGCGACCGGCTGTGACTGACAAAAATAAGTGCGTTGGCGTATACATGCGATTTGTCAAAGTCTACGGCCTTAAGCCATGACTTGAGTTCACTTCCGCGGGCACCAACTGGAAATTCTGCACCGTGAAAGAAGCGAGACCTCTTCTCGTATACAGCGAAAAAAATTATAATAAAAGCTTCAGTAGGTGAGGGTCGCGTATCGCGACAAGCGCACAGTTCGGCACACGGACATTAGCGCAATCGAAGACGACCCAGGAGACGTGCGCAAGGGCCGTTACGGTGCAGGTAAGGCTTCACAGAACTCTTACTCGGCCAACCACTTTCAAGCACTCGAAGCCCATTCACCTCACACGTTACACTCCTTGGAAATGTTCTCTCAATCTTTTGAGTTGGGCGTTCATTCGAGTGGCACCCCTTCCAGTTGCTCCGGTGCTCGGAGGCAGATTTTCGCTGGCTAGACTCCCGGCAGGGTTGCCGATTATTGAAGGGCGAGTTAGAGCTGGGCAGGAGCCACCGGAATGCATCCAATCAGCTGCTGCATCACGTCACTCCATACGTAGGCTTTTTATCCTCAGACTGCCGAAATTTTGTAGGGCCTCAACGGCTATGCTTTTTGAAGTTTGAAGTTCTTTGGAAGCGAAGCTCCTTCAATAAACCAGCTGGCTGCCCATTAATGCTCTCGTTTTATGATAATCACGTTAAAAATAAGTTACGTTAAAAATGTAATATGAAACAATAGTAATCTTAATAATGTGATTAAACTTATCCATGAAAAGATGCCACAATTTTAATCACTTTCAGATACTTCTGGTATAAAATATTGAAAAAAGTGTGGCCCAACAGAAAACGTAAATAACCGAAAATAAGAATAAAAGAAAGAGGGTAGCAAAGCAATGTTAATACGTCGAATAGTAATACCTCTGTTTTTTTGTGTGGTAATGTATGAAAGACATTCTCACGTTGTCATAGAGGTGTTACAAACCGTATCGCTCTTGTGTGATAAACTTGAAGCCAAAATATGACGGTGTATATTGTTCAAAGCACAACGGGAAAGTAAGTGTGAGCTTAAGTCGTCAAATGATATGTGTGTACAAGACAATAACTACAAATTACCATCTGCTGAGAAAGAAACAAATGAATGCAAAGTTCTTTCTCATAGTGAAATTGGAAGTATATTCCACAGCTCAATGATCAGAAACTCCGATTGGCCTGCAATGCTAAAAGCCCTGTCATGTTGTAACTGTCGATTACATTGCTGTTAATCAGTGACTGCATAGTTAATGAACGTGCACAAGGAAAATATTTCGACAATACTTCTCAATCACCAATTCCAAATTGCGAAATACAGTGAGGATAGTCCAAAATATTTTTTACTGGCAGTACATTACTTCTATTTCGCTAATAACTGAATTCCAAGAGTTACCGCCTTGAATCGGGGGAGAGGTCTGTTTTAATCCACCGTACAAGAAAAGAAAGATCAGGCAGATTACTTTTCCGACATCGTGCTACGATCACATAGACTTCCTCTGTAATTTCTCTTTCCCAACACATTCTCTTTCCCAAGACTATTTATGGAACATATGGCAGCTAAGTCAATGCGGCGTTGACGGAAAGCAATAGTTACTGAAGCGCCTGTAAAGTTTGCTGCTTTAAACACAGCGGCATGACGTAGCTGAGAGTCTATCAGTACTCTACACATATTTATGAGGTACAAGAAGTTGTCAATACACTGCGTAATGCTTCCCTAGAGGAGTCAGCTCTCCTCTTGTATCGTCAAAATGTATAACGTTATGTAAAATGGACAAGTGACGATGACAAATCAAAATAGTTAGCCTTAATTCAGTTACGGTTTGTTTGCTCGAGCATTTGTTTATTTCATCATCTGAGGTATACAAGTGACCACAGGCTGTATGAGATAAATGTTGAGACACTCTTCCCTTCTGCGACATGCACCCACCGTAAAAAAAACGCTCTAGAAGTACGGTTCTCGAAAATTTACTGAAATTAGGGACCGTCTAACAAATGGCGCGCCCATCCCGTGAGCGGGACACCACTTCACGGAACTCTACTGATTTACAACAATCCAACATTCTGAATGCTGAGGGCCAGGGTCAAAAAGCTTCTACAGGGGTTAGACTCTTGCCGCGATATTGTACGAAAAACAGACATAGGTAAAATTCAGCAATAAAACAAACTGCCCGCATAGAAAGAATCCTGGTGACAGCAAAAATGTAGTAAAGCGTGAACGGTTAAATAATCCAGTAAAATCAAAAAGGACGAATCGACTGGGGTGATGGTCTTCGTGATAATGTTAGCAGGTATATTCAGAAAATTGTAAGCTTAACCAGTACCGCAACTAATGACAATGCCTCCGGAAATCAAAGTACTCGACAAGCCAGCTGCTGCAGGGCTTGCGAAAACACGAAATTTATATTGCCAACGTCCGTCATGTCAGTGTCTGCAGCGCTTTCTGAGATGATAATTGGTCTCCTACGAGCAGTATACACCGGAAATGACTTCAGGGAGAGCTATAATCTACGTATATAAAGGTGCAGCATATTAACCGCAAATTAACAAGTGTAGTGGTGGCGCTTTTGAAGAGTGCTCTGTCACATACTCGCTAGCAACCAACAAACCGATATAGCTAGTCTTCTAAATGTCATCGATCAGCCATCAGGTAAGAAGGCAGCGCTGGGGGCGTAGAACGGTGATATGCGAACGGTGCTTGCTAGAATTCCAAGCTAATGCGAGAGCAGAAATTTAAAGCAGCTGAGTCCCACTGACATGTCGCCAAAAATACCAATGAAATGCATGATGAAAGGTTTCCTTCTAACTGTTTTCAATGCAGTTAGGACCGCTATAACAGATGAAATTCCGAATTTCTTCTCTATTGACGGCAAAAGCTTTTTTCAAGTCCACTAGTAGATGGGGGTGCCGGTTATCGGTAGACGCTGTCGCATTTCATAACTTTAGTTCATGGGCCTACCAATATTTATGATTTTCGTCTTATTTTACAGGTCACGGGGTCATAACACTATACTTGCCACACCACACGTGTGAAACAAGGTGGTGCCCAAATTAGTGAGAAGACGCCCGAGCGTGCATGTACAAACGGCAAAAGGAGGAGGTTATCTCTGGACAATATTAACGGGTAAAACAGGGTGCTAGTGTTTCTATGTATTGAGCTCAATGAAAATTGTGTGTTCCTGCTGAGGCCTCGTCCCGACAAAAGATAGGTAAATGCTATACGCCTGCTGGATTGGGCAGCATCGACAATACAGGGTGTCATTACACGCGACCTTCTTTGCTGTGAGTCATCAGGTTGAAGTACAATACGCGGCCTGACTTCCACCTTTCATGTGAGATCCACAGTAAGGCGTTCGGTTAATGCTACCAGCATCGTCACCGTCAGCGGCTATGCGAGCCGAATTTCTTATAACCAGCCGAAACGGCACAGCTCAGTCTACAACCACTGTGATATTTAGCATTTAGGATGTACGTAATGCCATTTCAGCAATCTCCATGTGACTAATCTAGATAAGGAAAATGCGACAGCGTAAAGAAATCACCATGCAACACTCCTAATGATATTATGATGGCAGTTAATCAGGCCGATCCTCACGACCTCTCCTTCTAACTTTAGTGAAATAATATAGCACGTGTAAAACGTGACTAAACGATATTTCTTTATTTCTCTGGTGAAGTTATCTTTAGATGGTACACGCTAGAATGTTGCTGTCCTACCAGCGCTCTTGTATGCGTTGCAGAGTGTGACATTGACATCTGAAAAATCCACTACACTTACGCTTGAACTAGAAGTCATTAGTCTATCGCCAAGCGGTACTCAGCGGCTCAAAGAACAATGTGCTCATGTTAACTTTGTGTTAGCACGATTTCATATACGCAACGCCAAGGTAAGGTTGTGAAACCTGCCATCAAGGTATGCCATGTGAAGATCGGGCACAACGAGCAAACCATAAAAATTGGCTGTTCCTTTATATGCTAAGCAGAGCACAGTCATAAAGTTATGATCCCACGAGACACTTGTTAAATGACTGAGTTTGATTACAATTTCTGCTCAAGCCCTGAAGTCGAAGGTTATGACTCTTATTTTAGTAGATCTTTATACCCCCCCCTCCCCCTCCCCCTTCTTATTGAAGTCGTTTACACTTCATGAATAGCCCAGGCTGCATAAATGTCGGGCACGGTCTTTGTTAACACTGTCACAGGTCCCGAAGAGGCGATCCAGCGCAGCCTCTACTGCTAAGGCAGTACACAATGTACTAAATGCTTGGGTTTCTTGAAGCAGAGAGAGCTGAGCCAGTTGGTTTGCATTCATGCTAAAGGACTTCGCATGCAAAGGCGGACACGGAGAAAAGACAAGACAGTCTTCAGTTTTTTTGTTGTGCCCGTGTTCGCATGTGCATCCTTCAATATGAATCTCTTTTTGCGAGAAAAAGAAACTCGAAAAATGACTGTACATAACTTCTGAGCTTTCAAGGTTTCAATCTATTCTCACCTCCATCCTCAATCCTCCCCATCACCAACATCATCTCTATACTTTCTTTGCCACTCTCTTCCCTTACCTAACGCTGAGTTGCAGGTAAGAAAATTGACTCAGGCCGACCTCACTGCGTCTATCTCATAAACATCCGTCTCTCTCTCTCTCTCTCTCTCTCTCTCTCTCTATGTTTCTAACTACTGGCGCAGCCAAGGTGAAGCCACAAATTTTTTTCAGTTTTACTTGTTAGTGCATACACACTCACTTACAAAGACACCCGCAAACATATATAAAGAATAGTGGAAGCCTTACCCCTGAAAAAAAATGTTTTTTGTCTAAACTCCTGTTTTTAACCTTTCAGAAGGGGAGCAATGCGATTGGTGGTGGCAGCTGGAGCCGCGGCATTGCTGTTGCCCTTGGCGGGGGCAAAGTTTTCATTGTGGCACTCATTGTCTAAGCGTGGCAAGGCCAAGTTTCGCGACCCGCAGGATGCACTGGACATGCTGTCCAACGTGGGATATTCTGCCTTGCTGGATCCTGATCTGGAAGGTTTCGGGCGGTCTACTCGATACGAAGTGGGTCCTTGAACACGTCGCCGCGCTTTCGTGGCCTGACGTAAATATGTTGGCGGTGAGTACGAGCAGCCGTACGGACTTTACTGTTACTTCAAGCGAAATCATCACGGAATTACTTACTCAGGAAGCAAAAAAAAGAAAAATTCAAAGGAGGAGTGAAGCTAGGTGAAATAAAGGTAGACCGAGACGATATACTTGAGCTTGTGTGAATATTTGAGCACTTTGAATATTCAGGATTGCTATGGAAGACGAAGAAGTGTGTTTTGAATAGGAGCTACTTCTGCTAACTCCGGCGTATTTCAGTTGCAATTTAAGTCTGTTGATCAGTTTTCGCTGCTCCCTTGGAGAGGATGAATGTAGACCACCCCGGGCGCCTGCCGGCACCAGCGGCGTCAGCGGCGGCCACCTCCAGGAAGCGGATGGGACAAGTGAGTCACAGCGACAGCGAAGATACTCATGCTTACTATCTCAGCAGTGAGGACTTATCAGATGACGGCTTCCAACCTGTGCTGAGCCGCAAAGCGAAGAGGAGGAACATGAGGACATCCTCATCCTCAACTATTCAAACTGTAAGTGAAGCGCCAAAATCGAACACTTATACCATCTTGTTTCTGCATGCACTTCCTACCGTCAGCATGGAACGCCTTAACAGACAGTCTGTGTCGAGGTCTCTGGAAACGCTCGTGCCAAATGAGATCACGGACATAAGAGTGAACGCCAGAAAGAATATACTGGCTGTGGACGTTTTGCACGCAAGTGCGTTGGGCGTTCTGCGCAGTGTAACTGACTTGGACGGCAACCAGGTGCGCTCTCATGTTCCCTTGGGATGTGATGTAGTCACCGGCGTGATCTACGACATAGATGTGGCTATTTCCAATAATGACTTACAATTTCTTGTCAAGTCAACAACTGATACTCCAATTGTTGATGTCACCCGGCTAGGCAAGTCTCGCTGTGTGAAGATTGCGTTTAAGAGCACGTCACTCCCCTCTCATGTGAAGGTGGGGTACTTCAGACATGCTGTGCGGCCTTTCATTCCAAAGCCTCTCCAGTGCCGTAAATGCATGAAACTTGGACATGTGAGCAGCGTCTGTGAAAATTCGGTGGTATGCCACTGCTGCGCCGAGCCCCATGAAGCGGATAAGTGCGTCGCAACTGTCAAGAAATGCTCTAATTGCAATGGATCCCATGAAGCCACATCGAAGGACTGCCCGCGGATTCAAAAGGAAATTGCCATTTTGAAGGAGATGGTGCGCGATCACTCATCTCATCGAGAAGCCGCAGCTAAAGTCAGAAGGCGTCGTTCACGTCGACGTCGGTCTTCAAGGACGCCCGCTACCTCCTCGACACGTTTTTCAGATCCCTCATCAGTACCACCTCTTTGCCTCCCATACCACATGCCGTGGGAAAGCCTGTAAAGGACAAAGCCAGTCAGCGTACCCTAACTGCGACAGAGTGGCCTGCACTTCAAAGGGAAGCAGCATCAAGCGAACCGAAGGAGTTTCATGACGGCCAGTCCGCGATCCCGGTTCGAGATCTTTCCAACCAAGACAGGCAAGTGACTGCAATCATGCAATCATTAATTGCCACGATTCGCACGCTACTGAGCAGCAACCAGTCTCCGTCTGCTAAGAGCGCACTGCAAATACTGGATGCACTGAATCCAGTTCTTGCTAACTTCGTATAAGCACAATGGCTCAACAAAATCTCATCTTCCGCACTGAAGTTAAAAGTGCGTCGATTTTTCAGTGGAATGCCAGAGGCATGAAGTCCCGTATCTCGGACTTTCGCCAATTTGTCCGGGCCAATCGATTCCCTATACTTGTCATATGTGAACCAAACGTATCAACGCCTTATAGATTGTCCGGTTATGAAGCTTTTTGTTCAGCCGCTTGCGAAGAACGAAGCAAAGTAATTGTTTACATTCGCACAGACTTGACTTATCTTTCACACCCAATAAGTTCAAATGACGACAATCAGTACGTGTGTCTTCGTGTAAAGAAGAATGCAGTTTCGTTCACGCTTATTGGTGGATATATATCTCCGTCATCGCGATTTGACTGCGACAGATTAAAAGACATCCTAATGAAGACCGATGGGCCTTGGATCATCACCGGTGACTTCAACGCCCATCACATGCTTTGGGGGAGCACTAGGATGAATGCCAGGGGCCGGAACATTGTTACATTCGCTTCCGATTACGACCTTTCCATCATGAACGATGGTACCCCCACATATCTGCGGGGTCTCAAGTATGGCAGTTGCCTTGACCTGACATTGGTGTCACGGTGCTTCTCTCACAAAGTTATATGGTTTTGCGATATTGAGACTCGTGGGAGTGATCACATACCCACCTACGTGACGATCGATGGTATCATAAAAAATTTCTCTTCCGGTGTTGTAATTGGCACTGACTGGTCGATGTTTACATCGCGTGTTGAGGACGCTTGCCAAGAAGGCCTCGCCTGCAGCCTGGAAAATACCATAGCGGAAGCTATGCAAGCGTCCAAATGTAAATTACCATTTTCGTCTAAAATAACACAGTTTGACATCGAACTGGAATCATTACGAGCTATACGAAGGCGTGCTGAACGACGATACAGACGAACAAGATCAATTTACGATCTGAGGGAAGCAAGGCGGCTCCAGAAAAAGATTCAACGACGCATTTACAAGCTGGAGAGCAAACGCTGGAAAACATTCTGCGAATCTCTAGACCCTCATAAACCGCTGTCATATATCTGGAGAACAGTTCGTGGTCTTCGCTCCTCTCCGCAACAACGGCACCCTTTTAAAGCTTTGGCACTCCATCATGGAAAAACAGAACTCGAGGTGGCTGAAGAATTTTGCACGAGAGTTGCCGGGAATATTATGAACGAGAGCATCGACGCCGTGGTCGTTCCTGAGACGCGATTACCAGAAATGAACATTCCATTCACCATGGAAGAACTGGAAGGTGCTTTAGTCACTTTTAAGCGCATGTCATCGCCAGGTCCTGATGGTATTACTTATAGTGCGTTGGGACACCTTGGACAAAAAGCCAGAAAAGAACTTTTAACATGCTTCAGCAACTCCTGGCTCAGCGGCAGTGTTCCCCGAGAATGGAAAATAAGTCGATTAATACCACTTTTGAAATCGGGAAAATCACCATTGGACTTGACAGCGTATGGCCCTATTGCCCTCGCAAGCTGCCTCGGAAAAGTGATGGAAAGAATGGTTCTATTTCGTCTCGAGTGGTACTTGGAACGATACACCAAATACCCTTCTTGCATGGCAGGCTTTCGTCGGGGCTGCTCCTCCATCGACTGTGTGCTTGACTTATCGACATTTGTTCAACAAGAAAAAAGTCGCAAGCGCATATCAGTGGCACTCTTTCTTGACGTGAAGGGTGCATATGATAATGTAGCTCACGATGCCATCCTCACTTCTCTCGCAGCAATGGGCATTGGTGGACGAATGTTTCATTGGATAAAAGATTATGTAACTGGCAGGTGTTTCTTTGTGCAAACATATGAGGGGACAACTGCTGAACATCACACCTACTGCGGAGTACCTCAGGGAGGTGTTTTAAGCCCCACATTGTTCAATGTTGCCCTCATTGGTCTGGTGAAGGTTCTGCCAAAGTCGGTGTGCCTATCCATATACGCCGATGATATTTGCCTCTGGAGTGCTGCAGTTACTCGCCCTCAGGTGCGTGCACGAATACAGCGGGCAGCAACCCTCACAACAGCCTACCTTCAGAAACAAGGCCTAACTATATCAACTGTGAAGTGCGCGTTGATGGCGTTTACACGCAAACCAATGATGCCATACCCTGTTTACATCAATGGACAGAGTGTCAAATATGCACGGACGCATCGTTTCCTGGGCATAATAATCGACAGAAGTCTTTCGTGAAGCCCAAATTGTGCGTACTTGAAGAAGATACTGCTATCTATTGCGCATATAATGAAATTCATGTGCGGAAAAGCATGGGGAACTTCTGTGGCCTCCATGCTACAGCTGTACAGGGCCCTATTTCGGGGTCTATTGCGCTACAGCTTGCCAATACTGACTAACACTTGCAAATCCAATACTCAGTCATTGGAGAGTTTGCAGGGTCAGGCACTGCGTATCTGCCTAGGACTGCCCCGATGCGCTTCTACTTATGCCACAATCATGCTTGCCAAAGACCATCCGGTCAGGACATATAGAGTTGTGGATTGTCTCAGAGCGCACATTCGACATGCTAGCCGTGTCCCCGACCACCACTTGGCCCTTCTACCCTCCAGAAGACCACGTGCTACGTTTTCAGACGTCATAGCCAAGCACCTCAACAGCATTCCATCAGGATATACGCCAGCTGCGAGAATGACATGTCCTTTGTGGTGCCTCGACCAGCCGCAAGTACGTCTAGAAATTCCGGGAATCAAAAAGAAAAGCAATTCACTCCAGAGTAGCATTGAAGCAAGCAACACTGCTATTATTACATGAGTTGTACTTAGACCGAACGCAGATATACACTGATGGGTCCGTCTCGTCCAGCAGCTCATCAGGTGCCGCTGTGATTCCGGCTGCAGCAATGACAATCAAGTTTAAGTTGTCGCATATGACTACATCTACGGCATCAGAGCTTGCTGCTATAAGGGCTGCTTTACAGTATCTCGTTCAAGAACGTCCAGGAAAATGGGTCATATTTTGTGATTCGAAGGCAGCGCTTCAGAGTTTGCAGTGTGCCATGCGTAGGATGAGTCATGACCAATTGGTACAAGAAATAAGACATTGCCATCATGAAGCTCTAGCACGAGGGCATGATATTATATATCAATGGCTGCCTGGACATATCGGTATTACCGGAAACCAATTAGCCGATGATGCAGCCCACTCAGCCCATGAAGGGACCCGTGTTGTCCCGATTCCTCTATCAAGGGATGATGCAGCGAGACAACTTTACCTGCTGGCTCGAGATCTCACACGCACGTTCTGGTCGTCTACCAGCTTCCAAAGGTGTCAATTTTATGAACTGGATCCTTCGCTCAAGCTAAAGCTACCATCACAACTTTCCCGCTCCGATGCGACACTGTTACGCCGCCTTTGGTTGGGTGTTGCATTTACAAAGATGTACTCCTTTCGCATTGGTATGGCAGACACTCCTACATGCGACTACTGCGGAGCTGAAGAGACCATCGAACACGTCCTGTGCAGCTGCGCTTGCTACGACACACAGCGATGCCAGCTCCGGATGGTTTTGAATCAACTTGACCCCGGACCATTTTGTGTGCAGAAGATACTAGGACCTTGGGCATCTGCCTCAGTTGCGCAGAAAGCAACTAAAGCACTGCTAATTTACCTAAAGTCAACAAACCTGAGCGACCGCCTGTAGACTGTGTGTGCTCCCCGAGTGTGCTCGTGATTGTGTGTACCTTCTCATCTCTCTGCAACCTCTTTTCTCCCCTTTATCCCTTCCCCAGTGCAGGGTAGCAAACCGGATGTGCGTCTGGTTAACCTCCCTGCATTTCCTTGCATCTTTATCTCTCTCTCTCTCTTGAATATTCAGACTAATATTGCAGAATTATAAATCACTTCAATTCGATTTTAAGTTTTTGAAATTTTTGAAGTATTCCAAATGAACGAATCACATTATTCCTCGTGTAACTTCTCTCGTAAAGATGGTATCACTGTAATGCGGAAATTCTATACCGTAAGTACAGTTTTCCAGGAAAAAGCTACAGTGCCGTGGAGCCTTGGAGTCTTACTTTAAGGTTAAATGAACACACTACCTTTACAGTCATGCATCATTTTTTTTACGTTTAAAGCTTTTTATGCCGGCTTATATGCTCCAAGTGTAGTATATTTTAAAACGTAGCGTATTTCACAGGTTATCACTTGCATTCTGCCGAATCTGTAATGATGCAACGGCTGAAAAGTTGTCAGCACTTCTCTTTCAACCAATAAAAAAGATATTTCTGCATGCCTTGATTAAATTTTTAAACTAATATTGAGCCTGATTGTTGATTCATGACAAATATGCTCATTTTCACGCGATTGCATTAGAGGGCTCGTTTCGCAGCAATTCCGGCTTCGGTGTCGGTATCTTTGGTTGTGAGCGAAAATTACCACCTTGTTACGTGATCGAAAAATTGACAAACATGCAAAAAAAATCATAAAAGTTTCCGGTTGCGAATGGGGATTGAGCCCGGGCTGTATGATTGGCTAGCAGATTTTCTACCACACAGCTACGAGTCTCCTTAGAACTGCAGTGAAAACAACTTCCTCTGCTTGGAAACGATATGAAAATAACATTCGTGCTTTACCAACACCCGCATTCTCCATGCAGGCTTCACATGTACTACCGAAGTAATATTGAGTGGTATAAGCGTACATTGCCTTCGGGCGCCAGAACAAGTGATTATCAAAACTACATCGTGGCTCAAGGCTAGCGAATCATTTCAAGAAGCACACACGTCACTGCACGTACTCCCTTCAGACAACGAGAGGGTGCATAGGAGGTTTGAAACATTTCATGAGCATAACTACTCACGGTTTAAAGTACACTCTTAAATTAAAGTTAGTAAAAAGGTAGCAACTGCAAGCAAATAGGTAGTAACTTCAGCGGTTACTACCTTTCAACTGTTACTACCCTTTTGCTACCTGTTTACTACCTACGTTAGTAAACAGTTACTACCTGCAACCGTTACTAACTTTTTGCGACCTCTTTACTACCTACGTTAGTAAACAGTAACTGAAATGAAAGAGGTAGTAACTTCAGCCGTTAGTACCTTTCTTGCCCCGTTGCTACCTCTTTGCTACCCGGCGTTTGACTATCTATTCCAAAATAGTGTGTGAATGCGATTCTGAGAGTTTATGAGAGGAACCGTCTCGACCTATATTCACTACACGGAAAAATGACGCAGAAGGTATCCATAGATCAAGAAAAAACATTTTGTTGTAAATTACTTAACCAAGATGTGTAAATGTCACTCTGGTATTGTCGAAACAAAGAAGTACAAGTTTACGAACCATAAGCAAGTGCTACACGCCTCGTAATATACAATCACAATAAACTTAGTAAATTACAGCACATATTAACAAGACCGGCAGATCAAAATCACCAGACGGTCGCAATCAGCCTCGAGGACATTAACAGTTAATCTACTGCGGCGTGTCTCCAGATATTATCATTGTTTCGGCGCGTCAAATCCCCAAACCGATTATTACCTTTTAAGCACTGATATATTAGTCGTGTGAAGCATTAAAATGCACTGAAAATGACTTCGGTACATTGTTACGGCCACTGTACATAATGCATTTTAGTGGCCATTTTATAATAAATAAATATGAGATAATATATTTTATAAGTAAGGCTCGTTGAAAGTCTTGTGCTACGTCACCAAACACATGTAACCAGGTCGTATAATATAGTGCTTGAGGTTTATATTTGTTATAATTCATCCTGAAACGCAAGTGCTCCCTTGTGTCAGACATGCCCCTGTGAATTAGGGGCTATATATACCCCACGCTTACTTCTTACTACATATATACGTAAAAAATAGTGAACTTGTTTGGTCTATGCACTCTTCGCAATCATGGCACACCCCGATTTTTACTCGAATTTGTCTAGTTATAAAACATTGATTATCCAACATTAGCAGAGGAGTAATAATATGCCAGAATGAACTATATACGTACTATCGGTTACTACTTTTTTTGAAACCTTTGCAAGTTACTACCAATGGGTGGTAACGGCTAGGGTAGTAACAGTTACTAACTGTTGGTAGTAACAGCAGAAGTAGTAACTGTTACCACCCTTGCCGTTAATAACTGCGCTTACTACCAGGGTCGTATGTGACAAACCATTACTACCCCAAAGATAGCAAGTACTACCGCCTTTTTTCTAAGAGTGTATGCTTCCCATTACACAGAGAATGTAGCCGTATGCGAAAGTTTCACTCGCAACAGCCACCTTCAACTTTATCGATGACATTGTTGTAATCTGCAACTTGAACTTCTCGAGTAACATCAGACAATGAAAAAGCATGCACCAAGTGGTTCGAGTACTCACTAGGGACAGGATAACGCTATTGCATTGAACTGTGAAAGGTGAAGCTTAAAGTACTTTCTTTGTAACATGCGAATATACAATTCGAACTTCATTTGAGGTTTTTCTTCTACCAAAATAACTACTGGCTTCGAACCTAGAATTTGCTATTAGCACAAGCCTTAAGATACTTCTTCAGAAGCTGCTCACAGCCTGCAGAAGCCAATGTCCATTTCTCTTTTGTTATGGAGTTTTCATTTCCTCTCTGCAAGAATGCCAAGTGCACAAAATCAACGTTTCTCTTTACGGCCCTGACCTGCGTGTCATTTTATTTTTTGTGTATTTGCGTTATCTACGTCCATTTTTTAAAGTTTCACTCACGTTGACAGCATGAAGAAAAACTAAATTTTGTTTATTCGTTTATTTATCCAACACTCTAGGTCAGAACGTGGCCCAAGTGGGATAGGTACAAGAGGTGGTGTATAACGAAGAACAGATGTGAAAACATCAAAATATATCACGAGAAACGCAATCAAGACACCTACTAGTGATCTACTTAAAAGATAACATGGCAAAATATTACATGATACGAAAAAATAACTCTAACAGTGCATATTGAAGCTCTAAGCTACAAACAAATTGCCTAAGATCAGTTAGTTTTACTCTAATACAGTATACGAGAAAAAAAGAAAGCTCAAACAAGCTGCATTTAGCGAAATACTGGGTCAGGAAATGGGCGTAATGATGACTTGTATGCCGAGTGGACAGAAGAAATACATAAGCACCCGGGTCAGGGGCTAACTTATGATTAACAAGAATATTGAGAAGATTCAGCCAGTTCATTTCTCGTCGTAGTTCAAGCGCTTCAATGTTGTTAGCAGTCATGAGTTCAATCGTCGAATCCGTTATTTTAAATTTGAATTAACCAAACTGAACAGCCTTTTTTTGTACTACTTCAAGTTTTTTTATGTTAGTTTTAGTAAAGCGCACTATACTAATTTATGTTTCTCACGTCATGAAGGAGCAAAGCGAAAGATGAACTCCGCGGAGAGCGGCTCCCCAATACTCTGAAATCGGACGTTCATAACTTGTACCAAAATATAAATGCATCAACGTTCATGCACTTTGCTCGCAAGGAAACGCAGCCGTTACTATTACACGCTGAAAAATTGACCGCGTATCTCCGTGATTCGCTGCAAAAGACTTCGAAAGACGACAGCCTTCTGTCCGGAGGTGCTGCGTGAAACATGGCGCCATCTGGCAGTAATGTGAAGAAATGAAAGTTCTTTTTTTTTTTTAGAACGCAGAGTCACTGTCAGCACCGAGCTGTTTTAGTTAAAGCCGTAATTTTTTAGAGAAGCGTAGGTAACGCCCACATTTTAGTTCATAACGTCGCATTGTGAGCGCAGTGGACTAATGCATCGGTCTTCAGAATTCCGTATCTAGGAATTTTCTAAATAAAAGGGCACGCTGCCTAACACTTACGTATTGATGTAGTGCCTAAAATGTGCGTTATAATCGCTTTTAGATTGACAGTTTTCACAAGTATAAACCAGCCACCAGATCAAGAAGGGTAGGCGTGGAGCAAGGAGTTAAATTGAATCGTTCAATAGACCAGCAAAAAGAACACAGTCACGCCCGGTAAAGGCAATCGTTTTTAATGGTGCACATCGGGCTCGCCGGGACAAAGCCATCAGATAACTCGAGTCAACACGCGGCCATACTCTGTAGTAACTACAAGCAATACCGTATGCATTGACCTTATAAATACTATCTACATGGACCTGTTTCTCGAAAACATAACGCAGGTTATGGAGACCTTTGACACAGGTATAACGACGCCGCAGACCTGCTCGACGTGCGAATACTTGATGGGCGTGCTGAAAAACTATTCCGGAACCATCTCCGGGCGCCTATTGGTTGCCCTCCTGTGGATCGTATGCTACTTGCAGTCCTATACAACGAGCGAAGTGTGCACAGGAATTGTCAAGGCCTACAAGGTGAGATGCACCGGCTCGAAGTCGGGCGACAGCTGTATATAACTGATAAGATGGTTATTTTATATTTAAAATAAAAGGATGGCTTCACCTGCAGCTAGGAACACTTCACATATTTTTTTTTGAAGATGGATATCTTCCCTGCTTGACGACATGCGACCGAATTGGCGGGATGTTTATCGGTCTAAGTAAACAGGGCACAACACAAAAATAACGTAAGACACGTTAAGTGCTGATACAAGTTCGAGCATACTTGTCGTATAGAAAACGTGGACAGAACCATGCATCAGTGTCGACAGGGCTTAAATGGCTGACATGACTTCCCACCAATGCGCAGCGTGACAGTCACTTTCAGAGGTGTCGGTATTGATTGCTGTTCACATCCACTATTTTGTACAGCATGTACACAATCGCATGCCTTGAATATACCACTTATTGCCCCGCCGCGGTGGTCTAGTGGCTAAGGTACTCGGCTGCTGACCTGCAGGGCGCGGGTTCGAATCCCGGCTGCGGCGGCTGCATTTTCGATGGAGGCGGAAATGTCGTAGGCCCGTGTGCTCAGATTTGGGTGCATGTTAAAGAACCCCAGGTGGTCTAAATTTCCGGAGCCCTCCACTACGGCGTCTCTCATAATAATACAGTGATTTTGGGACGTTAAACCCCATATATCGATGAATATACTACTTATAGCCTGCCGGCTTCTAGCGGCCTTGGCCCACAATCAATGCCTCAATTAATAAATAGCCATACAAAGCAAAATTTTGCTAGTTTACCAGCTTAAGTTAGAAAGGTTCAATTGATTCTACAGTTTAGTTTTTTAATAGAACTTTAATGTACACATTTGGGTGTATCACACATTCCCTATGTGTCACAGAAGCGGGGACCATGCAACAAAAAAAAAACGTGTTTCAGAACTACGTGACATGTCGCATGGCACATCTTGGGTGCGGTAACACCACATAAACAAAAGTATTGAAAACAGAACTTCCGTTACTCAGGCGAGAAAGAACGAAGAACTGGGAGCTGTTGGACGTGCTTCGCGCTTTCCGCCATCGGCTACAAAACAATTGGTTCTAGCGTACGATACCTTACAAGAGATGGCGCTAGAGTTTTCTTGCTGAGAACTGCCTTCCCAGTGAGCACTTGACAGGTGGATTTAAAGGCGGCACGCATTTCGAGACTTGCTTGCTCGAAGTTTTTTGGTATGTCATGAATTCGCGTAAATCGGCAGTAAATGAATAAAGGACCTGTTTGCCTATGTTAGACGCACTTTTAATGAGAACTAAAAGACAATATTACCAGGGAAAGTGCAGGGGATGCTATTAGAAGTAATTGTGAAGTAAGTGCGAAGAAAGAAAAGTGGACTAAAAGAGAACTTGCCACCGCCAGGATCTGAACGTGCAACCTTGGAATAATGTGTCCGATGCCCTTAACACTGAGCTACGGTGGTGGTTATCTCCCCGTCCACTTGAAAGGGCATATATATGCATTAAGACGTGGAAGTGTAAGTCAGCGCCATCTTTTGCCAAGCTTGGCGGCAAGCGTGGACATTTTCTTTTTGTATATTTGGTGTCCCGTAGTACGTGATCTCTTACAAGACGGCAGCTGAACAGTAATCCCTCGCATACCACCTCATGTTGATGCCTCGAGGTTGCGCTCAGCCGAACACTCACAAACGCGTTGCGACTAGCCAGATGTAATTTTACTGCTATAACTTTACATGCCCCTTCATAATCTATAATTTTACATGCGCTTGGGTTTTCTTTGGGGAATCTGTGCAAGAAAAGCCTCGCCACCGAAGACATCATATGAGGTCAACTAATACAGTGAAGCCAAAAATGCCACGGGGCGGGCAGGCGTTATATGTACGTTAAGTTTAAATTTAGTAATTACGAATAAATAGAGAATTTCACTGATATCAACTAGGAAATCACTCGCCACTTTTGTATACCGAACTCAGCACCTCCAATTGCCACGTGCGATCTCCTCGGCAGTTGTTCTTACGCCATCCCCTTTATTAGGTAGTTCTGGGAACTTTTCGTAAGCGCAATCAAAGGAGAGTTAGCCAGCGCCCATCGGGACCATTATGTAACCATATTTATGATCTCGCAACTCCAATATGAACGCCCGCATGCTATACCTAAAGACATGAATTTGTGTTGTGGCTGTGACGTATACGAAGGAAGAATAAATCGAGGGAGCCGCTTTTTACAAGTATTTCTGTCTAACAGGAACAAAAAAGTAAAAACGGGCAGTCAGTTAAACATATTTTGCCCATTCATGAAAACAGAGGCGTGCAATTAGTGCGATTACTCGAGGCACCACACAACATGCACCGATGATGCAGTACACCCATAAAGTTTTCGTATAGCTGCTTGACTCGAAAGTAAGATCCTCGACAACTGAAATATATCATGCTAACAGTCTGGTGACACGAAGTACTACAAGAAAATAAATACAGAAAGCAGCACTCACGTTTATTTGTAATAACTTTGTGTGCTCGCACTGTTAGTAAAATATGTGTCTGATTGATTGTCTACGGCAATGCTATTGATTACCGCGTTCATGACGTTTCTTAATTGTAAACCGCTCTTCCATATTTTCTGATGTAATAACACCGAAATGTTAATCTCTATTTCTCAGTATAGTCGATTATTCGCCTTTATTTACTGGGACTGTGTCCTCTTTTGCATTTCGTCTTCTTGAAGGACGACCTTGGTTATGTGATGAGAACCACGAGGTCCTCTCCGAACGAGATATGTACGCTCATGTTCGGTAGAACGTGCGGAAATTTGACGTTGCCCGAACACGTGTGGGAGATCGACGTTCCCGAAAGGCCTTCCTCCACCAGGTCAGCCACCAAGGTAAGGGTGAGTTGCTTGTTCGTCCAATATACGGTTCGTAGCTTGGCTGTTTGTAGTGACAGCTTGAGTAAATTACCCAGCGTGAGTCTCTAATTCGATAACTATCAATACACTCAAACGCGTCTTTTGACAGGCTGCAGTATATAGAAGTTGATTCATCTTCATCACCTCATGCACTGAAAGTGTTCGCGAGTATCCATCATGGAAGCGTGGTTAAGGTTTCATTGCTGTCATTCAGTACTTATGGTTGCTGATAATGTATGTGACTCTAAACTTGCTCGCTGAAGACTTCGTTGCTACAAAACACATGCACACACTGTCACAGAACGAGCGCTAAAAATGGGCGCGCCGCCAAATTCTTGCGATAACGGGCGGGAGAAACGCCGCGAGGTCAAAAGAAAAAAAAGAAAACAAACATCCAAGGCTCCCCGGGCGCGCGCTCTCCCCTCGGAAGCGTGGCTTCGCCGACGAACCTCCTCACCCCACATCGGCGGCCCAGCAAGCCCGCGAAATTTCTAGAACGAATGAGGCGTGGTCACGCCGAGTTGAGTCATCCGACGCGGAGGGCAGTCGAACCGTCTCGCCCTCTCCCCAGCCTTCGCTGCGTATCGCGCCGACGAAATGACGAGAACCTTCTGGAATCTCGCGTGGAAGGTATTTAATCGAACGGCCGAGACGAGAGAGCAGGAGAAGACGGAAGTTAGCGCCAGAGCGCGTAGGGATTCCGCCGTGTAGTCGGCGAAGGTTTTGTCCGTAGAGACAAAGCAGGAGAAGGAGATGATTTACACTTGAGGGGTGACGACTCGAGCTACAGGCAAGAGTGTGTGTTTACCGCTATCGAGCGAAGACGCGTGGCGACAGCTGCGTGTGTGAAGCCGACGTGTTCCGGCGAAAAGGTTTGAAGCTTGGAGAGTGGCCATTTGAGGACGCGAGGTTTCCTGGAAGAGAAACTTCGGCGAGGTTTCCTGGAAGAGAAACTTCAGGGGGCAGCGGAACGACAACAACGCTGGACTTTGAGTGAGTGATTCTCAGAAGAGTATCATCCAGACTTTTGTTCCAAGAGCTTTGGACTGAATAGGTTTTCTAGCTCTTTAGTCCTTAAGTGTCTTGGTTGTTCAATGTATGCGACTGCATTGTAGTGTGTATTGTTGTCTGTGTCCGTTGTTTCGAGTGTGGCCGATTGTACTGTGTAGTACCTTGTTTGATTGGTGACATATTATGTGCAACTATTGTGGAGTGTGCGTACTTGTGTATTGTTTTCGATCTGTCATTATTGAGAATATAATTTTGTTTGTTTATCAACTCTCGGCTCTGACTTGTTCTTTGGGCCACAGCCGGCGTCCGCTGGCGCGCCAAAAAGGACCACTTCTAAATTGTCCACGCTTTCGTGGTGCGGTACGGGGGGCCGATACTTCGGCCCTTGGAATTAGCCCAGCGATCTCCTCCCTAATTAACGGGACTGTGTGACACACACACACACACACACAGCCATTCCCAGGGCATGGGGACATTAAAATCCCTCTACCTCTCAAAAGTAGCGAAAGCTTTCCATTCAGCCGCTACTCCTTGCGATGGGCGGATTGGTGACACATGAACTTTTGGCCTTCGCGCTGCGCACAAAGGGTCCAGCGACGGCAGCGCTGCTCCGGCGAGAGATACGGATGACTGCACTTTCAAACATAGAGTCAGATAGCTTTAGCGAATACAGAGCAGTTTACGCACCTCTGTCATCTTGTTGTTGTACAGTCTAGAAATTTTTGTGTACTTGAAGTTAAGGGAACGCCGAAATTAGCGTTTGAATTCAATATTTGAAGCGTGGCATGCTTGATGCCGGGTCTCAATGCCTTCTGTTGTGTTACCACGTGGACGACGGGAAGCACGTAATTTCTTTCTGGTCCTCGTGGTGACTGAAATACATGCTTAAGGATGGAATGACCTCACAGAATCAGTGGCAAAAAAGTTTTCGTCACAGAAAACAACCGGCTGTGTGAAATGGTTTTGTAAAATTCGTGACTTCAAGCAGTCTATTGCCTGGCGGCAGGCTTTTCTTCGTGCATATGCGTGAGCATTATCACAGTAACACTGCTATTGATTTGCCATTCTTCATGCCGTAAATGTGTGCGCATTATACAATGCCGTCACGCCCGTATTTCAGCAGTAGATAGCTTGGAAACCAATACAGTGGCTTTTGTTTTTCTCTACGAGCTGGCTCCACTACTTAAAGCTTCCAAGTGAAGAAATATTTCTGATTAGTTTTTTACCACACCTTGTCATGCATGCGGCACCGAGAATCTTCGCTAATTTGCCAAGTCAGAAAGAACGGAAGCCACGCTACAAGCGAATGGGAAAGAATCAGTATTCATAACAAACCTTCCAAGAAAAACTTTGCTATGATTTCATGCAATAGTACCACATTTTTAATGAGCACTCTTTTATATACTTGTGCATTCTAACAAAAGTTACCTAACACAGAATTCTCGCTTGCAGTCTGGTTTTAGGGCCTGTAGATGTATGCATACCTCGAATTCATTTGAAGTTGCATTAGGTAACATTGCAACCGGGTCATGAATGTGGCGGGAGTAGTAAATGGGGAACGGCTTTGGATAAGTGTACTACATCTTCAAAAATCCTTACACTTTAAAATTCGCGAAACACTCTTGGGCATGGTAGACTTTCTATATAATGAAGGGTACTCTGGTTTCTATTATTCCACACAAGCAGTGCATCTCGTTCTCCTAAACAACCTAATTAGAGAGTAGTTATTAAACAAAACAGGCGTAGTTGTAAATACCGGGTAATTATGGGGATACTTCTAAAAGCTGACAATTTCAATGAAACGAGTTATAGCGCATGTTAGGTGACTCACACTACGCAAGTTTACCCGTGAAGTTTCAGAAAGTAGCAGCACGCTCACAACTTGCTTTTTTTTTTCGTAATAAAAACAATTTGTACATCTATTCCTATCTACGCTGAGCTTGAAAACACACTAAGAACAAAAATATGAAAACTACGCTTGACAACTGCTGTGGAAGATTGCTCAGAAGCTGCTTCCGAAAACAACGTGTTTTACTTCGACGTTTAGCGTATTCCAAGATCGTTAGTTTCCCCGTTCATTTAAAGTTTCTTGAGCAGCTTTCGCCACAAACAGCAGCAATTGACCGGTTCAAGTGCGCACAGAGAGTGGTTTAAGGCGGCCTTAGATGCCATACGAGCAAGCGGAGCGTCGTCTGCTAGTGCGGCTGCTTGGACTCCTCAGGTGGGCGGGCGTGTACTTGTCACTGCTTTTAAAACTCTAGAAACCCTAGGAGACATCTGTACGTGGCGCCATCTTTTGGAGGCAGCAACTGCGCCCTGCCATGACTGAATGGGAAATAAGCGGTAAAAATTAAATCTCTTGAAGAAAACTAGTCGTAAAAAAACTACTCCGGGTTCCATACAGCCGAGATCTACCGAAAAATTTTGGTGAAATTGCACTCTCACACTACTATGCGAGTGGCTTCCCAAGAGAACTGAACACTGCACATTAGAAACGCGCGAGGCTCTGTTGTTAAACATTTAACATTTTGGCAAGCCACGGGGTTTGTAAGGAGACAATAATTTTAACAGAGTGTTCGAATAAGTCTACTGCATATAACTAGGGGTCGTTTTATTACGCCTTGCTTTCTTCAAGAGATACGTTTTTTTTTTGCTTATTTCGCAATAGGTTACGTTCAGACACCAATGTCTCTCACGAGAGATGGCGTTAGAACCCTGGTCATCTTTACCCGAAAACTGCAGCAAGTAAAAAACAATGACTAAGCACTGATAGATGAAAACAATAATGGATTGGCAGCTACAGAAACGTAGGCGACCATATGGGAATCACTTGAATTTCACTCGTGACCTCATGGCGACGGCGTATTTTTTGCAAAAACAAATTATCGGGAAACATCCTCAAGGCATTCCAAAGTGTGGTTTACCAACGGTGGTGTGATAAAAAGTTGTGACATGCACTGTAACACAAAATAATAACCGCCACATAAAAGCAAGCTCAAAGACATGTTCCAATAAACTACGAAATGAAACCACGCCAGGACGCTGAGAACATGCGTGGAGTTATCGTCAACGTATTTGCACGCTGCATTTTCACAAATGACATTTTTGCTATCGACATTGGCAAGTAACTGTACGTAATAAAATCAGTCTTCATATAGCGGTAAGAATGGTGTTTTGAGCATTACTTATACTTACGTTGAACTGCGTACCTAGATAAACAGCACTGACCCCCCCCCCCCATACCAATACTTGGTTTATCAATTATCAATATGAGTCAGTTATAGTAATAAATGAATACGGTAAGCTTTACACAGTAGAACTCACAAAAACTGCGTAGATGTGTCCGTGTCACTGCTCAACACTGACGCATAAAAAGTGAGCTGGTAAGAGAGCCAGCGAATGCTCAGCTTGTTACATTCAACATATTTGCGACAAGCAGTTAAAGCGTGAGATTTCGGTCTAGTGTATCGTTCCTCGTTGGACTCGAGCAGGTACGGTCAAGGGACAAGTCGGGGTCGTCCCTTCGTGTGCTACAGCTGTCGGACACGCACTACGACCCTGAATACACCGAAGGCAGCCTGGCAGCCTGCGACGCGCCCCTGTGCTGCCAGCCTGATTCGGGAGAGGTGAAGAATGACACCGACCGGGCGGGACGCTGGGGTGATTTCCGCCATTGCGACGTGCCATTCCGCACGCTGGACAGCATGCTCGAGCACGTCGGAACTCAGGGACGCAAGGTGAAAAATTGTTCCTCTTGTGTGTTAAAGAAGAAAGAGCACTTCTATATCGTGCGATGCTGCGCCCCTTCTCAGATCGCATCACTTCGGAGTTAGTTCTTCATGGTGTGGCCGTGTCTTACTGTACGCGGCTCTTTGGTGTCCCCGCTAATGCACCTGTAGAGCTGTGTTTCCACCTCTGTGTACTTTCCTCGAAAATGAACTCGCCCGCCCTTTTTGCCTGCTATTTCTGCTTCAGTTAAAAAAGATGTCCACACTCTATCACAGGTCTGCAAAACTTGCGGAGCTTACTCACATTCAGTCATGAAATATGTTGCAAGCTTTGAACTTACTTGGACTTTGACTCGCCAAAGCATTACTTGCCCGGAATAACTCAGACTCAGACTCACGGCTCTATATAAGTCTGAGTGAGTACGGGTAAGTCGACTCATGAGTAAGTGTGCCAAGCTATGCCTTTCATCGGAATGGAAAAGGCGCGCTGACAATATGCAAGTATTGGCCAAGCTAGTACAAACGTCTTATATAGGTTACAGTGTGCACATGCGTGGAAGCACGAAGAAGAATCGAAGCACTTCACTCTGTTCCCACCTGTGTGCGTCTTAACTTTTATAAGATGCAACAAGCCCGTTAAGTCATGCTAGTATAATCGCTCATTCTGAGCGATGCCTAATAGCGGTTTATTTGGACTGAATGAAGGTGCGGGATGTTACTGGCACCCGTCAGTGCACATAAGTGCAATGTTGCTATACGCAAAGAGGCATGTTCGACATTTGGAATGCAATTAAGAGCGCCATGGCACCATTTTCTTTTGTAGCGTTAGCTACACTAGCCTCGCTCAGCCAATTTCGCGTGGCACTGGTCTGCGCATGCGCAATGATACTCCGCCGCCGCCGCGCGCGGCTCGCCGCCAGTGTGTGCGCAATTCGATGCTTTGCGCAGACGATCAGTGGTGCCACGCACCGGAGCCGGCACCTCTCTCGCACTCGGCCGCGGCCGCGCGCGACTCGCCGCCGCTGGTGTGCGCTTTCCATAGGAGTGCCGTCATAGCCTTGGTAGACATATGGACGCCGACGCGCACGCCTTCCCCGTGCAGTCGCCATCTGACACTGCGCTGGAGCCGCTTGACAGCGCCTCTGACTGGCGTTTGCCACTGCGGTATAGCCATGGAGAAGGAGAAGGCAAATGCTGCTAAACGGAGCAGTAGAGCGGAGAAGCTTAACTCATCGAGTCCCGAAGTAGTTGCCCGGCGAAATAAATATACATGTGCCACATGATACGTATATCGTGTGTGTGTCGTTGGAACAGCTGTAAGCTTGATATCTGGAAAGCTAAGAATAATCAGCTGAACCTTTACAAACGCTACGTATATCCTGGCATAGCTGAGCTAAGCCACTGCCATTTTCTTTTTGTTACAAGCCCGACTTCGCCTACTGGACTGGCGACCTCCCACCGCACGACTTGTGGAAGGTGACGAGAGCGACCAACCTCAAGAACTTCGTGACGACCACCGCGGCTATTGGCAAGCGGCTTCCGGGACTCACGGTCTACCCGGTTGTCGGAAACCACGAATCTGTTCCCCCGAACATGTAAGCCAAACTCCCAAGAATGGAATAAATACTAGACGGACTATGAGACTGTGTGAAAAGGAACATATATGAACCAGTGGCAAAACAAGATTTGAACGACAAAATTTTGCTTAATTTGTCAAATCAATTTTGTAGAAGAATGAGAACTGCAATCGGGTTGGTGAGATTTTTCCCTTTGAACAAGTTGCTGTCCCGCAAAGTAGTAATAATAATAATAATAATAATAATAATAATAATAATAATAATAATAATAATAATAATAATAATATAAGTTATTATTATTATTATTATTATTATTATTATTATTATTATTATTATTATTATTATTATTATTATTATTATTATTATTATTATTATTATTATTATTATTATTATTACTATTATTATTATTATTATTATTATTATTATTATTATTATTACAAAGCACGGCGTTTCCGGCGTTTTTCTTCTTTAAGCGCACTGAAAAAAAATTAATGAACATGCTATAACAAACCTGCCCCCCCCCCCCTCCTAATGCGTCAACATTACGGAATGCAAAAAAGCATTTGCTCACCAAGCCCAAAATAGACACTTAACAAGGCAAATAAAGAGCGATGGACTTCAAACAAGCTGTGTTATTTGGATGTTTTCTAGTGAAAACCTGTGATGCAATGGGAAGTATTGACATTCCCTCGGAAAAGGCTTCCGTAAATCAATCATTTTCCCAATATTCAAAGGTGTGAACATAAAATGATATTGATAAAATGTTTCGGCAATAAAGCACACCTCAAGAACGTGGTGAGATATTCAATGTAAATAAGATTCTTACTAAAGCGCTCCCTCTCTGCCGGTAAACTCTATCAATTCGATTTATCCGATCTAATGTACGTCATAGTACAGATAAAGAGTGTCAAAAACGATTACGCGGTGTCCTGCCACGTATTAAGTCTCCGGCTTATTTGCGGGACACGTTATGTCAAATGCGATTAATACATATACAACAAAGTGAAGCGATACGGAAGGGACGCCTTCGTTAGTACGGGGCTCAGGTGTATATATATATATAAATATATATATATATATATATATATATATATATATATATATATATATATATATATATATATATATATATATATATATATATGCCCTGACGAAGGCCGGTCCCCGGCCGTAACGTTGGCAATAAATCATCGTTTTTCGTTTGCTCGTTCGCTTCTTCTGGTGACTTATATATATATATATATATATATATATATATATATATATATATATATATATATATATATATATATATATATATATATGTGTGTGTGTGTGTGTGTGTGTGTGTGTGTGTGTGTGTGTGTGTGTGTGTGTGTGTGTGTGTGTGTGTGTGTGTAGAGAGAGAGAGAGGGGGGTTTGCACGCAGAAAACTAACACAGTAAAGTTTGCCAACATCACCATGCATGTAATGTAATACTCAACTATTCAACCATGGTTCCTTGTTTTTAAAGTACAGCACTACACAGCTAGACTTGCTGTTTTATTATACTAGCTGCTGGTTCATCTGGTGTATACTTGTTAGAATATACAACGAAGGAGAAAAAAAAGGAAAGAAAACCTATTGTTCTGCGACTAATTGCACCATATACTTTCTAGCGCTTAATTTCAAAAGGTTAGAAAGCACTAGTGCCATAGGAAAGGCACGTTTTTTTTTTCTATGAGGCCGTCACTATAGTCCTTGGAATACGTTAATTGTATATAGCATTGCATCCCATTTATTGCTACACAATATTTCGTGTTAAACATTTAAATTTAGTAATGTCCCCGGCCATGGTGGTCCTATTCTGATGGAAGTGTCATGCCAAAGGCTCACAGACTATGTGATGTCAGCGCACGTTAAAAAACTTCAGGTTTCCTAAATTTCCCGAGCGTTCCCCTATGGCGTTTTTCGTACTCCTATTGTGGTTTTTGCACGTGAACTCTCAGAAATTAGTATTAACAGAAGCTCCGTAAAGCGGGTAACATTCATTCTCACCTATACTCGCAATCTCTGTCGTAGCATAGATGCGACTTTTATTATTAGAACGTCTTCATCGGTAATGATTCCGCTCAATGATGAGAAAGCCGGGCATTCATCGCTTAAGCGCAGTGAAATTTTTAAAAGGGTAGTAATGGTCTGTCTTCTGGAAAGTATTCTTCATAAATCCGATGATATGCGTAAACGGGGCCTTGCAAATACTTCTTCAGTATGCATGGACAGAAAACGCTGCCGATCGATATTCGAGGATCCTGAGAACACGCGAGCTAAAAACTGTAGTGCAGCGTGAGGTCTGAACTTAAAATTAGTTCTCAAAGTCCCCCCAAAATAGTTCCCTTTTCATAAGACAATCCATGCTATAAACATGAGTTACCTCGCCGTGGACCCAAAGTACCCTGCCACAGGATGATTTTAGCCTCGCGGGTTGCACAAAATAGATAACATGGCCGCCGTGGGATTCCGCCATGTGCCCACTCGCTCGCTCGTCAATCATCCGATAAAGAAGAAAAAGAAATAAAGCCTAAGATCGCGATGCACCCTGACGGACGGATGCGCTTTTTTGCGTACGCGTCATCCCCACTGCCGTATTCTAAAAAGTTGGAACGGGGGGGGGGGGGGGGGCAGGTGGTTTATGAGTCAATAAGTTTTTCTTTTAATGAAGCCATTCAATTACTACTTATAAAAGTGTCACAGGGCCTCATCAGTTTATTACGATAAGAAAACAGGAAATAACTCAACGTCGCATAATGGCGGCGAGTTTACTACTCTCACCTTGGCAGTTTTTTTTTCTTTTCTTTAGGCTGTGTAGTAGATGCTTTGAGAGCAACGTGAGGCAATCGAAATCCGAAAATCCCGGCGTTTGCAGGTTCCCCGAGAGTGGCCACACTGACGCGCAGATCGCCGAGAAGTCGAAGTGGCTGTACAACACCTTAGCAGACGACTGGAAGGTCTGGCTTCCAGAAGACGCCGTGGCCACCGTCAGAAGGTAGGCGTCTCGGGAGAGTGATCACCCGCATAATTCGTCGCTCAAGTGGTCGCGTTTATCTTCGGGCGGTACAGTACGGTTACCGAGCGGCCATGATTCGACCGGCGGGTACGCCTGCGTTATCACTGAAGTCACTTGTCGTTAGCCGTAGACCAATGCCTCGTCTATTTTATCAATGCTAGCCAGATGCACCCGACCCAGCAGTTGACCACCCTCTCCTCTGGCCCTTTCCTGCTCTCGCCCATCGCCTACCCTTCGTGAGTGCTTTGCGGTCATAGTTAAGAGATCCCATCATGCAGTGCCTCACGACGGCAATCATACGAAGTAATTTTTTGTTCATTTGTGTACAGATCCGTGGGGCGTCGTCTTCAATTCCGCGTGTTCACTATGTTGGCGGTTACGCTGACTCTGTAAAAGATACAGTGTTTTGGGATAGCGTGTCACCGTTTGTGGCGCTGTGCGAGTAACCAATGGCGAAGCGTAACTGTCACGCTACTACATGCGCTGCGCCGTGATGAGGTGGTGGCGTTTCTTCGAGCCCCCCAAAAAAGGAGCACGAAGTAACAAATCTGACAGACGTACGATATCGGAGTGGAGAAAACATTTATGACATCTCCAAGGGAAAGCACTCGGAAGCACGTGTGACATAAGCAGCGTGACTCCTCATATAGCGCCGCACACGACCACTCCCTGAACTAAGGCGGACCGGAGGCTACCGCTGATAAGTGCGCCTGGCATTGAAAGAAATAAAGGGGGCGTTGCGTGAGCGTCAGGAAGGAAGAGAATGGAGTCGACGAGCTGTACCGTGATCAAATAAATCTGGATGATTCGTTGCGCCGACATTCTTGGGGGCTGCCTGGACTCAAATGGGTACCATGATCATACTACACCGAGTTAGCTTCAATTCCTACTGTAACGTAAAGCTGCAGATTGGAACTCGTGTTGACAATAACGGGTAACACCGTCAAAGTTCGGCAACAACGGAGTGCCCTAGTCAATTGCGTCTACGGTATCGCATACTGTTGCGTAATGTATACGTATAAAAACAGAAGCACACTTTTTTTTACTTTTTTTCCGCAAATACATGTACTTTCGACATGAGCGTTTGAATGAGAAACAAAGCCTTGTTGTTGAATCCTTTAGGGGTCCCTGTGCAGTGGCGCATATTGTAATCGATTACAGAATTGTCATGGTCCTCATTAAAGAAAATAATAACTTCACCTTTCGGTGAATGGCATATGACCAGCAGTGAGCTACAAAATAATTCAGCTAGGTAAATTTCACTTCGGAAGAACTCAACAAATTAAGCGATGCCGATTAGCTTGCTTTGTTAGAGGGAAAGCAGCGCAAAGCGAGAGAAGGGGCACACCGGTCCAGTTTTACTTTTCCGTGAAAGCTGCATGCAATATTAACAGAATAAGTTTCCATGTTAAGGGTGTTGATACATCCACTCGTAGATCTTCATTCGTGACGAGTGTTGCCAGTCACAAGCCACATAAAATACCGCACATTCATTTCTTTTGTTGATTTCGTGGTTGCGTTGCAATTTACACTGGTCAAGGCCGTTTTCAACATTCTTCTTTACTGATTTACACTTGTTTCCATAGTACATACACAGACATTTTTCACAATACGTTTGTTTTCTAATGAACTGCATTACGTGGACGAACCCTTCTTTGAGCCGTCGCGAACGTGAAACTGCAAAGTTAGAGATTACGTCAGCATTTTCGTTGCCACAAATAAAAATAATGGAGCATTTTGGGAAGCTGCAGCATGCTTCACCCACATCAAATGCTTCTTTTATTCTTTTTTTATTGCGACAAAGACTTGCTTTTAAGGCATAATATTTTTTTTGTAAATGTGTGTTGTTAGGTCGGTGTCGTGTATGAAGTGAAGTAGTGTCTTTTAGAATCTGTTTTCATGTATCCAGTGGTTGTAACTGGCTGTGTCGCTGTAGCGAAGGCCGGCTTGAGCGAGGTGACGGGAGCGTTCTGGCTGCAACCCTTTACATGTCCATAAAAGGTGGTATCTGCTTGCTTCGCTGGAGTGGGACAATACGGACACGTATCATCAACTCGTAAATGTGACCAGTTCCATGACGATATAATGGCCGGTGTAAGGGCCACCCCTGCCCGAAGCCTCCTAAGCACAACTTCCTCCGCCATAGTAAGGTGAGGGGGGAGAGAGCAGACACATGGTGGAATGAGAGCACGTGTATCCTGCCGGAGAACGTTTTTACGGTTATATAGAGTAAGTTTAGGGGCTTAGGTGGAAGGGGAATGGCTGGAAGGTCTATGTATGGAGGGCAGTGCGCCTGCTGGTTAGCAGCAGTGTTGTGTGGGTTCGCAGCATGGCCTTGAATCCAATGTACTTGTACGCAAGTAGCCGTATTATGGTTCAGCTTATGAATCACCTCGTAGATTTACATCGCATTGTGTATTTTATTGAGCTCCTTAATAGCTCCTAAGGAATGAGTGCATACGTCAATCTGCTTAATTGTGGGCAGCTTAGAGGTAGCATTCTGGATTGCGTCGTGGATGGCTTGAAGTTCCATCACAAGAGGAGTGGCTTCCGTAGATAGACACGGAGTGGCTCAGTGGTTAACGCCTCGCTTTCATGCTTCTTTTTCATTGACTCTGTTTCCGTGCATTCTATACACACGCTGTCACTCGTGTATGGCTGAACATGTACGGCTTCTGGAACATAAAGAGGCATGCATTTCTTATAATTTTTACAAAAACTGCAATGTAAGTTCCCACGTGCACTTAAGTGACACGTTTTTTACGCCAAACCGCACTACAAGCCGTCCCTCGAATACCTTCAGCCTTCAACAACAGCACAGCTCTAAGAAATCTTTACATAACTTTTATTTTATTTTTTTGCTTGTAGTCATCGCGAAATGGAAAAGTTTACCTGACCTTGCAGTAATGGTATACGTCACTCCATCAAGTTTATAAAGGCATTACCAATGTTTAAAATGCGTTTGCGTAGCACCTTTTGGTTTTTCGTTTTCTTTACATTGAATGCATATTTGTTTTGTACTGTGCCTTTTGACTGTTTTAGCATTTTATGAGCCTCGCTTTCTTCTAAATATTGTTATTATTGTACTTAATTATTGGTTGTTTCAGCATTCCTTTCTTACGTATGCTCCACCGTCATTTATTACTCCAACAGGGGTTTTTTAAGAGTTAATAGGTAATAATGATAATTATCTTAATGTAATTTAATAAAAAATTGATTGTATTCGTATCCCGAACCTGCAGTGTACATTTAGAAAGAGCAACATAGCACAGCGGTTTCAGAAAAGTTACATGGTCTCAAGCATATTTTATTAGAAGGTGAAAGCGACCTTGATCTTTTTTGAATACTTTTTCCCATCAATCGCAATTATCCCCCTTTCCTTCGTAAGGTACAAAAGCTGTCTGCACCTCACGTGGCGTTGCACTTCATCTAGGATCGGCCTATCTTGACAAGGCGGCGATGTCCCGTGGTGACGTAATAGGTACGCCATAGTGACGTCACTAATTAAGGTTACCTGTAAGTGCATCACGACGGCACGGACAGCGTCATCTGTGAACACAAGACTTTTGGGGCCGTTTGGTTTTATGTAACACCACTAACGGTAATTTTTCTATTTTCATGAGGTCTACAAGGCACTTTAAGGAAGCGCTCTGAACTTATAGGCACATAACGTCAGCGTAATAGCGCAATCATAGACACCAAAACGAGGAACGTACTTGTGTCGGCTTACCTTGTGTGCCCCTGCCTTTGAGTTTGGGCTATTGCAGTGATAATTGAGAATAGTTTTTTACGGGATGTTATTCTTCGGAAATGCACCTGTGAACTTTACTATAAGGTTCGATATCATTTATTGAGCAGCAGGCAAGAAACAAAGCTTCTTCAAAAGGACAGTAGTTAAGGCTAGTTGGCCTAACATAGAAACTGAGAATGAAACAAACTGAGAGTTAAAATTAAGACACGAACACAGTGAAAATCAGGACACGGGGACGATCACTACCACTAGCTATTTCTTTCATTTGACACACCCTTCAATAAAAAAAAGGGAGACGTGGAAAAACTTTACTGAGATTCTTATCTTTTCGCAACATTTTTGGTAGTTAGGAAATCACGCTGCATTATCACAGCAGATAAATTCGCACGCTGCTGTCTTATGATTACTGTAAATGGTCTCTTCACTTCTATACCAGTGTAGGATACTACGTCACGAAGCCAACGGAGGGCCTACGAGTGATATCGCTCAACACAAACTACTGCTACATTTTCAACTTGTAAGTACATGCTGAAACAAAGTCTTCTTTTATGTAAACGACTCCAGTGTCGAATAGAATATGCAGACTGGGCACTAACAGGCATTCAAGTACTGCTAAACTAAAAAAATAGTTTGCTCTTGTGACGCAACTGATTAAGCAATGCCAAACGTTGGGCTGAAGGATTGGGTAGCAAGTTACATAGTTCAAATCAACTTGAAAGTGGTTGTAAGGTGAAGGTTGTACGGCTTTGAAACTCCTCTTCATGAAAGGTTTCCATGTACTCTAATAATCGAGCCCCATGATGCAAAGCCGGTATGAAATACTTAATGAGAGTGCTGAAAACTGCCCCTGAGGGTGCTAGAAAACCATGAGAATGCCAGCTCGACATTTCTGTGAAGCAGGAATGACGTTAAAGCGAGCGACCTGGCACTTGTTACTACAAGATTAAGCTACTTGTACACTCATTAAAACAACTGGTAACCCCGATATACGAATGTCAATCCTATACTCGTGGATAAATTAAAAGTAAAACAAATGAATATTCTGAGAGAGCTATCTGTTCTACGTGAGGTTATACTTTGATATAGTTATGCAAACATTCCAATTATATGCATCACTTTTCTGTTGGTGTCTGGTTCATGGCCGCATCATGGCCTATCCACCGCTTGTAGTTTTGGGACATTAAACCACACATATCTATATCAATCATCCACAGCTGGCTCTTCGTGAATTCGACCGACCCTGGAAACCAGCTGCACTGGTTAGTGGACCAGCTACTTGATGCCGAACGCGTTGGCGATAAGGTTTGTGTTTCTTGATTCTTGTTAGTACTTTTTTACGCGGTTAGTGCATTGTTTGTTGGTGTAACTTGCGTGCGTGGTTATATAAAAGACATATTGGTACCGCCGATTCTAATCTGCCAGC
This sequence comes from Rhipicephalus annulatus, assembly GCA_013436015.1. Taxonomy (NCBI): domain Eukaryota; kingdom Metazoa; phylum Arthropoda; class Arachnida; order Ixodida; family Ixodidae; genus Rhipicephalus; species Rhipicephalus annulatus. Next base: position 119,618 of record WOVY01000666.1, read on the forward strand.
CTTAACCTTCCCACCTACGTCCAATTATTAACCAGTGGTTCAAAAACCTTGCCTAAAACTACCTATGCTGTAGCTGGTTCAACATAATCCATGCCCTGTTCAACAGAAGAGGAAGATATATAACAGCTGCATTTTACTGGTACTTACCTATGGAGTCGAAACATGGAGGTTTACGAAGAGGGTTTTACTTCAATGGAGGACGAGGCAGCAAACAATTGAAATTAAGGGTAACTGACTGGATTCTCAGAGAAGGCAGGTGAGTTGGGGGGAAGACAGAAAGTTAGGTGGGCAGATGAGATTAGGAAGATTGCAGGTATGAAGCGGCCGCAGCAAGCACGAGACCAAGTTGACTGACGGAACATGGGGGAGGCCTTTGCCCTGCAGAGGGCGTAGTCAGGCTGACAAAGAATATGCCTTATAGCGACATGGTGGCTCGCACGCTGAAAAAAAAAATGTGGACGTGTCTCTGTGAGAAGAGAACGCACTCGGGAAAGCGGCCCCTTCGCATTACGCTTCTGAAGTGCTCCTTGCCGCGCACGACAGCAAGATTTGCCTGAGCAGTTCACAGCAGTGTCTGTTTACCTCTATACGCGTTTTTCTACCAAGCACAAAAGCTTGTTCATAACCTCTTTAAGGACAGCACGTAAGGGCAACGTTGCTTTATTTATTTATTTACTGACTTACTTATTTATTTATTTAACATAATTTTAAGGCCCGAAGACTCTACATACAAGATACCAACTTGAAATATTGGTCATCCATTACGTAATATTTATGGCGTCTTGAAGATTTCCGCTGCAATGTGCATAAACAATATGCGTTAATCACTATGGCATTATTGGTGATGTGTGCTGCATTCTCGGGAAATGCAGTACCGAAGAATGGCAGAACAAGACGCATCGATGCAATATCACTCAGGAAAGAAAATTTGAAGGATCGTTCGCACGACCAGGATGTTTGTGCTCATGATTGCCACACTCTGTGTGCTTGTGTACGTAAACATTCGGTGTCGATAAAATTCGATATCCTTCAAGAACTATTCAAATGAACTTCAGTAAGATACTAAGAAGTCCGGGGGAGCCTCACGCGGATTGAACGAAACACGGTGACCGATCCCCTCAATGACTGAACACAAAGTCCGGAGTATGCACTCTGCAAGTGTTCTCCGAAGGCGGCGCCGCCTGCCATTCACCTCATGACGTCTGTCTGTGGTGTGCCCTCATTGGTGTACATTTGTGTGCGTCCGCCATTTATGAAGAAGTGCCGCGAACTTACAAAGCTGTGTACCAATATATGTAAAGTAGCCACTAAAGCACCCGGTATAAACATTTGCCACAGCAGTCAATAAAATACCGGCTAAACTATTTATTTTATACGAACAGCAGCATCCCTCACTTCGCTTTGTCAACCTTCTAGGTTCACCTGATCGGGCACATACCACCTGGCTTATCTGACTGCCTTGAAACTTGGAGCGCCATGTTTCACAAAATCGTCGAAAGGTAATGGCATACAAATTTTGTTTTCTTTGATCTCAAGTTCGTAATTCAAAGGATGTTTGGACAGATGTGCATAACCCGGTGCACGGCATGTGCATGCGCTTGTTGCGAATCCCAAGTGGCCAGAAATATACAGAATGCATATTCCGAATTGATGGGACTTGAAGGCACATGACACAAATAAAATGAGACAATGTCCCTCACGTTATAAAGATCGCTAATCCACTAGCAAATTGTTTATATATGAATAAATTGCAAGCAAAATAAGACACAAAAACGCAGGCATTTGTTCATGATAAGACCGTTGGAAATGTTTTTCCCTTAAGGGCTGGTTGGGCGGCATCCCCAGTGAATATGTCACCGATGACGACGTAACATTCCGGCAAGCATTCTTGACAACCGATTTTGACATTGAGGCTAAATGAAGATTTCGGAAACAGTGACTTACATCGTGTAAAATTTTACAGGCTGAACTTAAAAGGGCGCTTAAATCAGGGTGCGCAAATGAACATTTCACAGGTGTCGGCACAAAGCAGAAAAAAACTAATACTTTAATTGAACGATACAAACTGTCTAATCGCCCGTTTAGCAGACCAATGTGCAACTTTTGAATTGAACTTTTACACCTTGCTACGTTGCTTCGAGAACTAAAATAATTATTCTAGCCTGACTAAGCAATTAAACAGACCAAATAAAATAGCGTAATTTACTCCATGCAACAATCAGCACCATAGAGTTGGTTGCACCGTATGGGTTCGTATATTTTTAAACTCTGGCTAGAGTTAGCTAACGTACCCTGTATAACAAGGCCATAATAAACTCAACAGAAAACCCTTAGCAGGTATATACCACAGATATGTGACAAACCTCAATACACACGACTTTTACACTACAAGAAAATAACAATGTAAAAAACGAATTAAGCAATTAGCAAATAAATGCATCTATACACGTACGATATTGATACACAGAACTGTTTTTTTGTAAAACTCTAAACTATGATATCAATTATTAAACAATAAATAACTAAATAAACCAAAGTGTGCATATCCTGCGCGTTGCACTACTGGCCCATCCAGATCCAAGTGGGCATGTTTTAAGGCATATCAGCTAAATTTTGCGCATTTGTGCCTTTTGCACCTTCATCAACATTATGTACCTTTCTGGTAATTTTATGAAAATTTTGTAGCTTACTGTAACTTCCACCAGAATTCTGCGGCTTTCTGCCCTTTATATCAAAATTATAGGGCTCTCTCTACCTACCATCAAGATTCGGTGGCTCTCTGTAAATTTCACAGGCATTATTTGGCTCTCTGAGCATCAATTCTAAATTCTGGGGCTTTCTATGCCAATCATAAAAATTTTGTGGCTTTCTGTACTTTTCATCAAAGTTCTGGCTTTTCGGTCCTTTTATCAATGTGCTGTGGCCTCCAGTACCTAAAATCAAAGTTCTATGGCTTCCTGTACCTTTCATCAAGGTTCTATGGTCTCCTGTAAATTTCATCAATGTTCTGTGGCCTTTCGTATCTTTCGTCTAAGTTCTATGACCTCCTGTACCTATCATCAAAGTTCTGTAGCCTCCTATACCTTTCATCAAAGTACTGTAATTTTACGTATCTTTCATTATTTTTTGCGGGTTTTTTGCACCTTTCATAGAAATTCTGTGGTGTTCCGTACCTTTCATCAAAATTCTGTGCTTTTCTGTGACTTTCATGAAATATCTGTCTCTTTCTGTACCTTTCATCAAGGTTCCGTGGCTTTCAGTACCTTCAATGAAAATTTTGTGGCTTTCTGCATCTTTTGTCAGAAATGTTCTGGGTTTTCTGTAATTTCACTAGATTCTATGGCTTTCTCCGGCTTTCATCGAAAATTTGTGGCTCCCTGTACCTTTAATCAAAGTTCTGTGCCTTTCTGTACCTTGCATCAAAATGTTATGGCTTTTTGCACCTGTCGCCAAAATTTTGTGTGACCTCTGCATATGTATTACACATCTTCGCTGGTCATTCGCCTTCACAAAGTGGAATTTTCGACATATTTTTTTTATTCCGAACGCATAACGCAGGTTTTCAGACACAGTGGTCGGCCAGTTCTATGGTCACACGCATTACGACGAGGCGATCGTGTACTACTCCTCCGCCAAACGTTCACGGCCTTTCGGACTCGCTTTCGTCGCTCCTAGCGTCACCACATACTCCTTTCTAAACCCCGCTTACCGGATGTACGACGTCGACTCGGAATCCAAGGTGACCGCTCAACCGCACATAAAAACATGGTAACGGCAATGACACAGAAAGTAAGAATACATCATGTATTCGTTTGTTATTTTCTTGTGGCAATATTTTCGTTTTATTTTATTTCTGACAAATAGCGCACGAGTTTCATTTAAAATGCTTCCATGCGAGTTTGAAACATCGTAATCAAACATTTATAAAATGTTCGCATGCAAGCCGCGGGTTTAGAACATTGTAATGCAGCAATAATGGTTTGTGCAATCGTGTTATAAAATTTGGGCAATTGAAACGGCGTGGGTAAAAGCTCCGTATAATTTCGACCACCGAAGGTTTTCGTGCGCTGATGCTGTACGCCACAAGGGCCTCTAAAGAATAATCACGAAATTTCTTCACCATCACTGAGATTTGCTGAACAAACATTTTAATGGACATTCTAAAGTATTCTGACACTCCATGGTCTTCTACCACAAAACGTTTTTGTGTCTGAATTCTCTGATTTTATAGCGAGCCACAGAGCGCTCCATAACCCACTGATAGTGTCCTTAATTTATTAACGAGGATGAATAAAGTCGTACGAGTTTTTTCAAGCATTCATGTTCCTTGGAGGCATATTTCTTTTTTTTTCCAAGTGTGAAAAGGGCACATACCCAAATGCGAATCCCAACTATGGATTGCGCACTGATTGCTTGGTTTGAAGGCCCACCCCAACAAAACGCTCATATATAATTACTCGTCATCATCAGTCACAGCATCCACAAGTGTTGTTTGTTGCCCCACATACGTTTATAGTGGACACTTCGGACACTTCTTCACTTCGACATATGACGAAAGAAGGCGTAGTGCGCTCTTCGCAACAGTATGAGCACCCTATAAGAGCCTTTCGAGCAGCCCGCCCCACGGACATAGGCTTTCTTTTGCACACCGCTTGGTTCAGGGGCTCACCGTGAAGCGAAGTATGGAAAGTGAATGAGAATACTTGACTAGTGGAGCTGGTCTACGCTATCTCGTTCCGCTCCTAAATGAGCCATGACACCAAGTTTTTTATCATAATCTGTGTAATGACGGGTTAAATCCTTGATTGTTGACCAATAAGATGGCGAAATTTTAGAACATTTGGTTGCGCTTTTTTGCTATTACACTTTTACAGACACGATAGGCCATAGTGCCGGGCAACAGTGGCGCACTCGCGAGGCCTGACGTAATTAACAGCTGGCTGCGCCATGGCCTCTGAGATTGAGGGTGCGTGCCGCGCGCCCGCAATCTCAGAGGCTGTGACTGTGCGATTGTCTTCATGCCCGCAAATGATATTAGTCCGCCGTCGGCTGCACGTTAAATCGAGATATTGGCACTTTTTCCTGCTTAGCACTGAAACTGAACAATTTGCGGTGGTTAAAACCATGGTAGAAAATGACAGCACCACTCCTTGCGTACGTATAACGTCACAGGCGCCATGGCAAAAGTGCGGTCGCCCGCGGTGGGCAGGATACACGGCCGACGACAGCTGTGCCATGTTTCGCACTGAAAAATATAATAGACGCTCGTCATGGCCCCTTTGAATGTGAAGTTTAAACAAGGCTCGCTTGCGGCGCCGCAGTTGTCCACCACCGCCAGTGTCCAAAACCAGCATCACACGAAATACAAAAATATTAAAAACGACACAGTGGGATTAGAACTCCGGTCCTCTTCGTGCAAGCCCAGAGGTATGCTGCAGAAGTACACCGGTGCTTGCAAGTTCATAGCGAACTAGCCTTAGGCAGGCTTGATTTCGGGGAAAAAGTTTCGTTAGTATGAGCAATAAAGCATTTGAGTATAGCAAAGGAACAACCAGGCGTGACGAAATGTGCATTTTGTAACGAGTGCGTCATCCAGTGCTCCGACCCATTACAAAAGCTTGTTTTTGATTACCTATAACTGTGGCGCGTACCCACATCAGGCATAAATGTTCATCGTCGGCCACTGCTTAAAATTTCCGCTAGATTTTTTGCAAGTGTGTTTCGGATTCTCCGAAGAATGACAAAGGATATCGTAATTATTACCGGCCCACTACACAAAAAATATGATTGTATATGGCGTAGTGGGTACCAAGCAAGTGTGCTCGTAGCAGTTACCCAAATACTGTTTGAAAAAGGCTCTGGAGGGCCACTCTTTCTCCTTTCTCTTTGACGGTGCTGCGCTCCCCGCACACACCTGGCGTTTTTTTTTTTTTGACAAAATTTAGAATGTGGTGTTTTGTGTAGTAACTGAATATCTTAACGCCACATTGAAGGAGAATGTTCCACTGCAGAAAGTCACATTCGTCCCGTATATAGAGTTTCGCAGTAGCCTCTTTGCAGCGAACCCCCCCTCTCTCTCTCTCTCTCTCTCTCTCTCTCTCTATATATATATATATATATATATATATATATATATATATATATATATATATATATATATATATATATATATATATATATTGGAAAGAAGTGTATACCTGAGGGCTCGTTTTTTCGTGTTTTGACACAATAATAATGAGATCTAACAGACATTAATGCCAAGGAATGTATAGGGGAAAATAATAGAACCAATGTAATGTAAATGAGAAAGAAAAGTGGACGAAGAAATAACTTGCTGTGACCAGGAATCAAACCTACGACCTTCGAATGACGCGTTCAATGCTCTCACGGCAAGATATTCGATGCTTGAGTTCGATGCTTTCACGCAAGTACACAAAGTATATGTTTAACGGGAGCAACGCTCGTCCTGCAAGAAGCTACAGCGAAACTGTACACGACGAATCGTCAAAATAAAACACTATCTGGTTCGGCTTATATATTGTAGCGAAGGAGATGAATGACACTCGATGAGGCAGCGGGTACTTGCCAGGACAAAAAAGAGGATGACGTTTCGCTCTCTCGGCCTTTAGGCTGGATCCGCCATGACGGCGCCAGTTCAAGAGGCTGCTTCCAAAAGCCTTATATATATATATATATATATATATATATATATATATAGAGAGAGAGAGAGAGAGAGAGAGAGAGAGAAGCTTTGTTGAGACTGTTGAGCCAGTGTTATATTTTCGGGATGCACACTGATAAATGACAAAGTTATTTAAACAGCGCATCTCGAGACATCCTACAGGCTCGTGGGTTTCGAAGAGTTGTTAAAAAAATGCATACCCCCCACCGCACAGTGGTGATTGCGCCACTTAGCCAAGTCTCTGATCCACTTGTCGCATTTTTTTTTCTGCAGCTCGTGACGAGACACGAGACGTACTTCATGAACTTGACCGAGGCGAACCAAGATGGCGGAGAGCCTCAGTGGAGACTAGAGTACAGCACCGACGATTTAGGCCTGGATCATGCAGGGTACGAGGACTGGGCCGCACTCATTCACACCATGGAGGCCAACCAGACCCTCTTTGACCAATATGTTCGGTGAGCGCAGCTAATGCTGTATACAGTATGCATGTGCGACACTAGCCCTCGTAGTCGTGGATGTTCGAGGTTTCATTCTGCGACCTCTAAATGATAATAGTTGCGACAGAACCAAAGTTGATCAAGCCGCCATAAATTAGACCGCTTAAATCTGTCACAAACACATCGTCGAGAACATGTTGCTATCACCAACGTAGTTGTCCTCCGTCAATGTCTAACAACGATCACCGTAAGTTGGCCAAGAATATTTTTTGGCCCCGCCGTGGTGGTCTAGTGGCTAAGGTACTCGGCTGCTGACCCGCAGGTCGCGGGATCGAATTCCGGCTGTGGTGACGGCATTTTTGATGGAGGCGAAAATTCTGTAGGCCCGTGTGCTCAGATTTGGGTGCACGTTAAAAAACCCCATGGGATCAAATTTTCAGTGTCCTCCACTATGGCGTTTCTCATAATCATATGGTGGTTTTGGGACATTCAACCTCACATATCATCATCATCATCATCATCATCATCATCATCATCGTCATCAAGAATATTTCTTGCTTCTTATTCTTTGGCTCGCCTACAGTTCCCTTCTTTCCTGCATATGGGCAGAAATTTCACCTGCCAGTTTACTTGACACTTCCGTACTCGTGGCCGCAAGAATAACTTCACAGTTTAAGAAAGCCCCAGATTACTTGCTTCGCTTACTAGAGGTTCCTTATGAACGATCTCATAGTATTGCTGTTCACATTCTGATATAGGGCTTTGGAGACACCAGTGGATCAGAAAACATTCGCGATTTCTCTTTATAACTCGAGCAACGCGGTGAGCCGCTTTGTTGGGGTTGCTCAGTCCGGTGTGTGCCGGGATCCATAACAGGTGCCTTCGGTTATCGAAGTCGAAAGGCTAACCAGAACGCAAGCGGTACACTTCAGACAATTACAAACAGATTGATACAGAAACCCTAGACTCATGCACGCCATGTATCCTGACATGTACACTACAAACAGATGCACGTCATGTGGCGAGGTTGCCACCCTTAGTCACACGCTGTGGGAATGTAGGGCCTAATGAACAATTCGAACAGTGCCGATTCATCTCACTCTTCCACCACCAGCCTCCGCTCGCGTTGGAAGGCCGCACAGCTCAGCTCGAACCTGACAGCACAACTATGGGCCGTCCAGCGTGCCGAGGAAGCCGCTTCGAGACAAGGTCTCGGAACCGCATCCGCGATGGGTGCCCAGGCCCACTAAAAAACGCCGGACTCGAATCGTCTGGATTCGACAAATAAAGTTTATGTTCTTCTCTTTATAACTACATCGCTACTGAAAATGATTGTAGCGTTTTGTATAACATTGTAAACGTTGCAGGCAGTCAGTCTTGATGCAAATGCAGCAAACCACAACAGGCTGCAGCTAAGCCTATTGTGTGGCAGCTGTTAACATTATCTGCACCCGCTCCTATAGGTGGCATTTCTAACCAGCTTTAAAACTTTGGTGTGATCATGAACATCATGAATAGCTTAAGAAGCATCTTGCCCTCTCTAACTTTTCATGTCGTTAACTTGATGACAAGGAGAGTATTAAAATGCGGCGCCACAGTTGTTTTCGAGCACGTGAACTTATCGCTTAGGAAAGGTGGTCAATTGTCTAACCGTACAACTTTCGAATAAAGAACCACCTTCATGTCAAGGATAGCTATAACCCCACTTAGTTCATTTAAAGGGCATGTCATCATTCTGGAACACCGTAGCCAGAAAATACTTAGTACTATCATACATCTACTTTTTTTCAGTTCAGTTATGTCAACAAAAATCATTTGTTGACCCTTCAAATTTCTTGCCAGATTGTTCCGGCATTACGACCTTGTCCAGTTATGGTGTTTACATTGCTTTTCTTTCAACTAAACCTTTTAAATTCTATGCCAACTGCGCCAACTTCTCAACGTGAGTAGAAGTGACCAGCCCATTATTGCGGCAGCTCTTGCTAATTACACTTGATTTGTTTCTTCTTCAGCTAGTGTAGATTACTAATGAACGTTAGCTAAATTAATATATTTTTAATCAAAAATAAAAATGAGAACTGATCCGATTTGGTATTAAGCCTCTTTATATCTAATCACGGGCACGCGCACGGTTCCTTTTCAGGGGGGGGGGCGACAAAAGTTCTTAACAGTGCTCCCCCTTCAAATGTATGGCGCAGACATTGCGCACCCCTCCTGCTCTTAGGAACCATTGCGGCATTCTGTAGAACTGATTTGCAATGTGTCCACTCTGTAATCACATCCAGATCTAAAACTACACGGGTTGGCTCATTCTTAGCGCTATATTTTGTTGTTTAGCAATGTTAAACCTACAAACTTTCTGCTACTTCGCTCGTTGGGTGGCCCCGATCAGCTCGTACTTTGGCCTTATATCCGTCCGCAAGATTTACGTCAATGCTATTCGGACATCTGGTGGCAGTTCTCTTATTCGCAATACAGTCTGAATATGTTAATTAGCGCAATGAACCTTTCGCGTTCACGTGTGAATGGGTTCTGTTATCGAACAGTCCCATGAATATAGTAGTGTTAGTTACATTAATTCACACTCTCTCTTTCAACACATCGTTCCAAAGAACAAAGTGCCCTGGTAGTGGCATTTAGGTTGGAAGACAACTCGAGCAACCAACTTCTCTACTTTTCCGTATGGTCCACTGGAAAAGAATATTGTCTCCATACCTGCAATAACAGCACTATGCCTGTTGGTATTCACGTACATGTCCTCCTTCTCTCAACAAACGACAGGCATCCGTGAGCTTTAAGTAAGTCTTTGGTGTGCCTCTGAGAAGCAGATTTTATACTTAAAAAACTCTTGCTTCTCCGTCTTCTCTGTTGACGTTCACACACATGCCGCAGCGGTTGTGAATACAGTATCATTCCCCAATGCGACAGGGACTGTGATTCGCAGTACCACCTGGCATCCACTTGCTTTAGAGGGTAGAGAGGTGCCCCAAACTGCCGCTCCAATGTGCATGAAAACAAATATCGAGAATGTGACTTTTCCATTCTCTTCCATGTTCTACCACCCCCTCCCCTCTTTCCCACCACGAGCTTTCGTCGTGCTCCCTTGTGGGTCGAAGATCCACCGGTTTCGTCCTGTGTCTGCTGTAGTACGGGTGACCACAACTTACTCAAGCTGCGCAAGCACAGGTTTTTTTGTTTTGTCGCCTTTTAAAATGCACTTTGCATGGCTAAAATACAGTTAGGATTGATTGATTGCTTGGCTGATTTATTGAATGGTTGATTGAATGATTGATCGAACGATTGATTGAATGATTGACTGACTGACTGATTGATTGATTGATTGATTGATTGATTGATTGATCGATTGATTTCCTAAGCGCGAATCGCTTTTTGTTTCAGGTACACGACGCGTCGCGAAGGTGAGGAGACCAGGTGCGACGACGAGTGTCGCGCGCGACTTCTGTGCCGCTGGAGAACAGACCGGGCGCACGATTACTCGGCCTGTCCGCGGGACCCTACTGCCACGCGAACAATGCCACTGAAACTCAAGAGAAGCAATCACCAGCTGACGTGTAATCGCGAGCAATGACTATAGGCAGCACTGAATCTGATTTCGAAACTCGATTCCATCTCGCAATTTGAATCTGTTGCAGGTATACAGCGTTTTCTAATTACACAACGTCGACTCCTTCGAAGGCTGGGCAGCAACATTGTGATCCGACTATTACAATCACTGTCCGAGGGTGCTGCACGACAAGCGCATACTAAAACTGAACTTCCATTTGACAAAAACGAGTATATACAAGAAGCAAAACCAGATATGCACCACAGGCAAAACGAAGTTTTCTGCGTCTTGTCTCACGTTATTTCGAGTTATTTTTCCCCACCAGTTACCAACTCACCTAACAGCCTTCAAATTCCGTATATTATCAGGCAACAATAAATGCACGACGTTTTCAAATGTATAAGCTGCACACCATCCTCATACGCTCGACGACGAACTTTACACGAAAGACGGAAGCTTTTACACAAAGAGCCATGGTTGGCGTCCAGTGAATTCTCATAACTCCCCTTTTGTTTCGCTAACGTTAGTCGCAGATTTTCACCCCATTTCTCAGGACACAAAGCGCCCACAGTGGAGTTGTCAGATCCGTTTAAACAAGCGCATATTGCGCTCGTTTCGCCGGGTCGCTTGTATAAGTCTGCAGTTGCTTGTCGCATTATTTTTATATTACTTTTTGTCGTTACGAAAATTCTGGGGATATATAATTATCTCAGTGGTCATCATGTTCATCTTTACTAATACTGAGTTTGTCCAACTCTGAGTAGTTGAGTGTTGAACTGCAACATACGTTGGGAGAATATCAACAATCAACTGTAATCAGGCAAACGTATACATGCGTGAGTGCATTGATTTTCCCAACTTTGCTTTATATTTGAGTGAAATTGTCTTATTAAAATAAAGATATTTTAACGCAAAAATTCCTTAAACTTGCACTTCTTTCGGGCTGCTTCGCGAAAGTCATGCTGCTATTCTTTTTTCTTCTAAGGGGGGTGGGGCGGGGTATCTCGTTTTGAGATGAATACGTATTTGTTTGCTAGTGAGTGTGTGGCAACTCTGACACACGGGTCATTCACAAAAAAATTCAAAGCATTACAATATCGCAGAACGCTGGAAGAAAAAGCTTTTTTTTTTCGGGCTTTGGCTTTGGTGTTGAAGCAGGCCCTCTCTAACTGAATTGTAAAGTGAACAGGATGCGAGATGGCATATCTTCCTAATGCAAAGCAGCACAAGGAAACAGTGGTGGTAGAAGCATTCGTTGCCGCTGCAGAGCACGGAGGCCGAGCCATCTACACGGCACGTGGGTTCTTCTTCACTGTGAGGAGGCACCCTAGCTAGGCAAAGGAGTGCCTCTGAAGCTCAGTCTTCTTCATCGCGCAGGTGATCCGGCGGTGATCGAAAGCAGAGGTGCTGGTCATGATGGTCCCCTACTAAGACACGACGTCAGCCGATACTGGGGAATGAAGGAAATGGGAGGAGGATGAGTAGGAAATCTCCCGGTTTGCCGCAAAGTATGCATGTAAAGGGGTAATAATTAGGGTATTAGGTGTTTAGTAAGATAGAATACGGAGCTGTTCGAGTTTGTAGGCGTCGCCAATGTGGACGCGATGGGATGGGATTGGGAGTGCGTATACTTTTAGATGGTCCCGGTAGCATGATAGAATGTCACGGTAGGAGAGCAAGCGCTCCTCGGCCTGAGTAGGGGGCTTCGTTTCTAATGCCCGGAATGTGAGACTTCGGGCTAAGGAAGGAGCCTCCTCGTTGCCAAGGAGGCCGGTATCTGCTGGCGTCCAGATGAGGGTTGTGCAATGCCGGGGCTGCTAGAAGCGTAGTAAGCGAGCAGCGGTGCGGGATATCAAGCCATTGACATAGTTCAGAATAGGCGATTGCGAGTTGCTTCCGATTGTGGTGGCGGATGTAGAGATAAGCGCAAGCTCGATGGTTGCCTGTTCTGCCTCTGTGGAGGAAGTGGTGATGATTGAGCATGACGTTAGAAGTTTTGCTTGTTTCCCAGCTATTCCGCCAGGGCCATGCAGTATCCTTACGCGTATTCGGCTGCGTCCACGTAGACCGCATCATGGTCCTCGCTATACTGTTCCTGGAGGGCCCGAGTTCTTGCCTTTCTGCGTTTGCTGTCTCGCACAGAATGCATGTTCTTCAGGACTGGGGTACGTTGAGCACAATATAAAGTTTTTGTGCTCAATATTCAAGCGCCTCGCGTTCTTGTGTACTTTCCTAGCTGGCGGTGGGCGAGTAGGAGAACGCAGGAAGAAACGCAGTGAGCTTGCCAGCAGTGTTGCTAACGCACTCGACCAGGGAATACACAACATCGCTAATATATTTTCTCTCTGTATCACTTCGCTTCACTGCTTTCTAATACACTAACTTGTGTGAGTAAGAACATATAAGCCAACAGGATCAACACACTTGTGTGGATGTCAGTTAGCGATTGCCAACATATATTGAATACTTCTTCTCACAATGGCCGAGTTAGGCCCAATAGTTTGACATACCGATTTCATGAAGTACCCACGGTTGCTGAGTCAGTGGCTGCGATTTATAGACACCACGAGGCCAAAAATTTCTATCACCGCATGGGGCATCTTTACTGCTGCAGGGTGCCTTCGAGACTTAAGTCTATGAACCTGAGTGTACATTTTAGGCGTTGCCTTTGCAACGCCTAAAATTTTGTTTCGATCACATGCGTGTGGGCTTGCCTGTTCACATATTGGGAAACTTCCAGCTGTTTATTCACAGTTTGTTCAAATGAACGGGGCTCTATGAAAGAAGACAAAACACCCAGCCGCACTTTTTGTTTTTATAATGACTCGACAAAAAACAATATAAGCGTTCTCTAATTCCTTGTTCGTTGGAGAACAAGAGCTAAAACATCTTCTCCTTGAAGGAATGTCCCCCTAATAAAAACCGCAAATTAGTCACACAAGTGGAGCGCTTATTGCGTCAGTTGTTAAGTACATATCCGGACACACTACGAAGCCAGTAGAAACTGCTAAATAATGGCACAATACACTGAATGCGCCATGCATTGCGATATCCAATGAAAGCAGCAATTCGAGAACTAGGCAACATGAATGCCCTGAAACACCAAACATGGTGGCAAACAATTACGTTATTACACTGTACAAACATTCGATAGACGTCTAATGTATCATAAATAGGGCTTCCGAGAATTCGAATCCTGTTTGCGAGCGTCTGGTTTCATGTTGAAAGTCATGCGCAGAAAATGATCTTCCTCCATGTATTATTCCCTATAAAAATTGCGTAAAATCAAACAAGAGCTGACGCGCAGCCAGACACTGCTAACGACGTCACGCAACCATGCGTGCACTATTCTCACTCGGCGCACTTCGTCGGCGTCGTCATTCGATCGCCGGGACGACACCGAAAGGCACTCGTAAAGTTGCCACTGGCGGTCGTGTTCCCAGACAGGAGGGGAACGTTACACAGCTCGCTGGCGCCCGGTTCTCCGCAGACGGCGAAGCACCACGACACGAAGAAGAGGCGGTCGTCGGTGCGACGATCGGACCGAACGTCGCCGGAACTAGATGGCACGACGTCGCGGCTGTGGTGCTGCCAGGCGTCGAAGAACGCCTTCCAGAGCGACTCCAGCGAGGCGTTCCTCAGCGCCAGGATCCTGGCGACGGCGCCGGCAGACGCGCTCCAAGAGCTGGCGCTGGCCATCTCCGTCTCGTTCAGGCAGGCGGCGAAGCTGTTGACGAGCATGTCGTACTCTCGGGGGTCGCCGGTTTCGAAGTAGTTGGCCGCGACTAGGGTGGCCAACAGCGATCCGAGTGCACCGTATTTCAGCGGGATCTGCGGATGTGTACACGCGGATCTTCCGTGAATGGGAACACTTGCGTGCGGGGCATGTCAGAGTTTTTCTCGCAAAAGCATAGGCCATCACGTCATACCATATCAGTTTTGCCACATGCCGTGTGAACGAAACCAACGCAAGAGCTGCGGGATCATGAAATGTGAATCATGACATTTATGACATACATGTCATGATTTTCACGTTATGACTAGTCAAATATGTTTTTCATATAATCATGTTATGTTATACTAAGTTTGGTATCAGTACCATTATCGAAACGGCCAGGACAGTTAAAAGTCGTAGGCGGATGGATGGATGGATGGATGGATGGATGGATGGATGGATGGATGGATGGATGGATGGATGGATGGATGGATGGATGGATGGATGGATGGATGGACGGACGGACGGACGGACGGACGGACGGACGGATGGATGGATGGATGGATGGATGGATGGATGGATGGATGGATGGATGGATGGATGGATGGATGGATGGATGGATGGACGGACGGACGGACGGACGGACGGATGGACGGATGAATGGATGGATGGATGGATGGATGGATGGATGGATGGATGGATGGATGGATGGATGGATGGATGGATGGATGGATGGATGGATGGATGGATGGATGGATGGATGGATGGATGGATGGATGGATGGATGGATGGATGGATACTCTTAAGTCGCCGAAGTTCGCTGAGAAATGCCTCGCATTTAAAAAAAAGTATGCCTCACTTCTGTCCGTTAGTCCTGACTTTGCGCGTGTACTTTCTTCAAATAGTCACGTTGACTCTCTTTTGGTTCCCATGGCTCTCCTGCAAGAGTATAACAATTATCCAAAGAGCGTCTATGTATCTCACTGAAGAAATGCGAGCCAACACTCGCAAAATGTATTTTTGTGCATTTATACGCCCACGGTGATTACAGCGTTGGACCAGAACGGCATCAGTGCTGCGATCTTTGTGAAATTCCGTCCACACTGCAGGACTCGTTTTGCCCCGGGCCAGTGCTGCTACGCTGGGGGAAGAGGAAGAAAAGAAAGGCAGGACAGTAAAAAAAAACGCGTGCCCAATTTACGCCTCACTTTCTTTACATTTGTATCTAACTTCACTTTCAATCTCCGATAAAAAAGCAACAGGTGTTACAGGTAGTCGTCACAGTGCTGCTGCGACTTTCCCCGAGTGCGTCAATGAAGATCAGATAGCCATCGCAATATAAGCTTTCTAAAAAGGCCAGTTTTGAGCGGTGCAGGAGAGATCTACTGACTTGTGCGAAGGTGTGGCATGTAGTTGCTCATCATATTTTGATCTTCTTGCCAATTTCCCATCTCTTTCCAGCGAGCCAAGTTTTGCCCTTTCCTTTCAATAAAGGTCACATGCATTAATTCAGTTTACAAAGCAACACCGTTGCTTCTTCTGACGCCCCTATGTACAATCGATCGTGCGTTGCGGGTTATAGATCGCGAAACTTGCAAGCTATCAGTAACGTTGATCAGTTCAACCTTGACGGTCATTGTTTGAGCCGACAGTTTGGACGCCGACAGCAACAACCATCCCGGCAGGTGATAAGCGAATAGAAGTTTCCCCAAATTCGACCTAACCGCAAGAACTACGCACTGTTCAACCTGTCAATAGGCACGTGGACGATGTAAGAAGATGTGGAGGGCGTCGAAGGGTTTAAAGCGGATATATCTTAGGTAACATCAGTTACCTGCCCTAGGTCGCATGCATTAATTCAGTTTACAAAGCAACACCGTTGCTTCTTCTGACGCCCCTATGTACAATCGATCGTGCGTTGCGGGTTATAGATCGCGAAACTTGCAAGCTATCAGTAACGTTGATCAGTTCAACCTTGACGGTCATTGTTTGAGCCGACAGTTTGGACGCCGACAGGAACAACCATCCCGGCAGGTGATAAGCGAATAGAAGCTTCCCCAAATTCGACCTAACCGCAAGAACTACGCACTGTTCAACCTGTCAATAGGCACGTGGACGATGTAAGAAGATGTGGAGGGCGTCGAAGGGTTTAAAGCGGATATATCTTAGGTAACATCAGTTACCTGCCCTAGGTCGCATGCATTAATTCAGTTTACAAAGCAACACCGTTGCTTCTTCTGACGCCCCTATGTACAATCGATCGTGCGTTGCGGGTTATAGATCGCGAAACTTGCAAGCTATCAGTAACGTTGATCAGTTCAACCTTGACGGTCATTGTTTGAGCCGACAGTTTGGACGCCGACAGGAACAACCATCCCGGCAGGTGATAAGCGAATAGAAGCTTCCCCAAATTCAACCTAACCGCAAGAACTACGCACTGTTCAACCTGTCAATAGGCACGTGGACGATGTAAGAAGATGTGGAGGGCGTCGAAGGGTTTAAAGCGGATATATCTTAGGTAACATCAGTTACCTGCTCTAGCACAAGGTAAAGCCCGGAGCACTTGAGTAGAAGGCCTTCGGCCAGACCAACATACCGTGACGGAGTCCACAGAAGAACAAGATCACCCGGAGTAAAGCGCACGTTCCAGTGCTGACTGTCATAGTCAGTGGTGACTGTCACAAATGGGGGCTGAATTTACTAACGGCCTATATAACCTCCATGCACTCGCACTCACTAATTTTTCAATGGCGTTTGGAAGGAGAAAGAAGCCGGCTGGCGTATGCAAGAACTCGATCATGACCGGATTGACGCTGGCCTAACACCGCGTTTAGACCGTAACCATTAGCATCTGTGCGGACCTCGGTTGGAGTGTACGGGTCGAAGTGGGCGAGAATCGGTGACGTGCATGGTCAGAAGTGTTATGAGCCGGGGAAAAGCAGTGGCTTCGTCAGGACCCCACTGAAATGGCACATCTTTTTTTCAAAATATCAGTGAGCGGGCATGCGACCTGTGCTAAGTTCCTGACTAATCATCAGAAATATGAGCCTATGCCCGCAAAACTTCGAACGTCCTTCGCACAAGTTGGTACAGGAAAATCGAGGACAGCGCAAACTTTGTCGAGATTGGGGTGGATGCCGGATGAGTCCACGAGATGCCCTGGAATATGGCGATGCCCAGAACGGCATTTCGAAGAATTAAGTTCAAGCCCAGCCGCACGAAACACTTAAGAAATAAATGAAAGTCGCTCACGGTGACACTCAAATGTTAGGGCAAACACAATCATGTCGTCCAGGTAACACACGCGGATAGAGTATTTAAAGCTGCGCAAATGCGTGTCCATCCTCCGCTCGAATGGCCGGCGCAATGCACAAGCCGAACGGCATTACTCTGAATTGGTTGAGGCCGTCAGGCGTTACAAAGGCGGTCTTCTCCCGGTTGAGGTCGTCCACGGCAATTCGCTAGTAACCAGAGCGTAGGTCTATCAAAGAAAAATAGGTTGTACCATGAAGGCAGTTCAGGGCATCATCGATACGAGGAAGCGGGTAGTCATCATTTATGGTGACCTTGTTTAAATGCCAATAGTCCACGCAGAAACGCCAGGTATTGTCTTTCTTTTTAACTATAAGACTTCAAGGAACGCCCATGAACTCTAAGAAGGCTTTACGATGCCTTTTGTGAGCATCTTATTGTGAGCATCTTTTATGAGCATCTCTTGTTGAACAACTTGGCGCTCTGATAATGACGCTCGATAAGGACGCCTGTATTGGAGCTGCATCACCGGCATCTATGGAGTGTGTGACTTGCGAGGTTTGACCTAAGGGCCTACCGTCAAAGTCAAATATGTCCGAGTAGGTCGTAACTATATCACTGAGGTCTTTGACTTGAGACGGCAACAGGTCTCAGGCAATCATCTTGGTTACGTTGTTGTGCAGTGAAGAAGAGACACAAGAGACAGTGGGATTGGGCTGTGTTGGTATAAGATCATAAAGGGTGCTTACCAGCGCAAACGACAGGGCAGTGAAGAAGACGTGGCTGCGTCGGTACTATGCGGGTTCGCGGACATCACTGTGGCCAGTTCAGGTGACACTGATGAGATCTGGAACTCGCGCGATGATGTGAGAGTGACGAGAACAATGCCTTGTTGAGGGCTGAGTTTGAAGTTCAGAGGAGGAAGACACATCTTGTTCACTGTAACAGTTGAAACGGTGTATGGACAGAAGACATTGCAGGCCAGTAAAACACCGGGAGAGAGATAGAGACCACGTAATATCCATCCGGTACACTGGGATAAGGTTCAACAATAGAACAAACTAGGGCTTGTGGTAGGAGGCGAACAAACTCAGCACACGAAAGCTTGTTCTGGGCCATCTTCGACGCGTCAGGGCCGGCAGGCAAGTCAAGTTGCATGACGCCGGCTGAGCAGTCAATTGCAGCAGAGTGGTCAGACAAAAAATCGAGTCCAAGGGTAACGTCATGAGGACAATGAGTGAGAACATGAAACAGAATCGACTTCTGGTGGCGGGCGAACCTCACACGTCTGGTGCACATTCCGAGCACAGCCGGAGTCGCTCCGCTAGCGACACGTATGAATAGGGACTCGGGCGGCATAAGTACTCTATTTAAACGTACACGGAGACCAGAAATCTGAATTGAAATATGTGCGCCGGTGTTAATAAGGGCCGTAACAGGAAGGCCATCCACATCTACAGCAAGCAGGTTCTGTTCCATTGTCAGGGTCAGCAGAGGGTTTTCATGTCGAGAGTCCAATGCATGTGCAGCGTCACCTCCGGGATCTGCATTGCTTAGTTTTCCGAGGAAGAGCGTCCAGTAGGGCGGGGCGACGAATAGCGACGGTGCTGAGGTGCCCTGGAGCGACGGTCATGCGGGGACAGTGAACGGCTGGAACATCGGACTGATGTCGCAGAAGCGCCATTGTATTGTCGATTGTCACTAGCGACAAACTGCAAGAGCCGGTGTTTGTCATCACAACGATAGCCAGATAATAACTGGGGTGGATAGGTGCGAGAGCAACAGTAGCGAGAAAAATGTCCTACACCATGGCAATAAAAACAGACCGGCTTGTCGTCCTGCGTTCTCTACCGAGCGGGATCAGGACAGCGGCGGAATCATTCCGGTGAAAGAGAAGGCGCCATGGTACTTACACGAGGTTCCGTCAACGAATATACGAGCTGCAGTCCAGCGTTTGCCAGCTCCTCCCCCACAACCTGCTGGATCAACGAAATTGTTGGTCGATCTTCAGATGCGCACGTCAGAAAAGGTGGTAGAGACACTGCCTCAATTTCTCAGCGCACAATGCGAACGAGTCGTCAACGTCGACGTGGTCCGTGCCGCAGAAGTTGTCAGGGTCACGCGGTAGCATCAATACGAGTGGCTGTGCAGGCTGTATCGGAGTCGCGGCTGAAGCAGGAGTGGCATAATTAGTTTCTGTTGACCTAATGGACCTGTGGAGAACACGTCCGCTGCGAAGTTCCGTCTTGCATCTAACCCAGCATGTCCAACAAAATGTTGCGGATGTATTTACTACTTTAGAGTAGAAAAATAGTCCAGCAGTTAAGATGGTGGCCGTTGTTTTTTTAATAGGGCGACGACCACTACATCATCGTCTTATTCTTCACACAACACCGCAGTAGACATAACCGTAACCCCGTAACGTTATTTGAGGCGAAAGCCTTATGTAGCACGTCAAACACGAAAACTGACCACCAGTATCAACAATCAAACATCAAGTTATAACGTCAACACAGAATGTCAGCAGATCGCCAAAAATTGTGAAGACACTATGACGTCACACAAAGTGATGGCGTCATCAAATGACATCTTCGGTTTATCTAAGGCAGGCCGATCAAGGAGGCAGTGTAAAACAAAGTGATGTTCAAAAAGCTTGCAGTGCCTTTGTTATCGGAGGCCATGGAAAAGAAGAAGCGACCTTCACCTGCGAGTTTTCGTCTTACGCGAATGCATAAGCGACATTCTTAAAATATACTTTAGCTATTGCTTTAACTGGTTTAAACATTTCGTTCAAGTTTACGAGACTCACGTCCATGCTGGGCGCAAAGAAGGGAACGTTCCACGCGACCGGTTGAACCAGGTACGGCCGCTGAGCTTCGACGAGCGCTGCGCTGATGTTCAACGATGCCAGTGAGCTCCAGTCGTCCGTGGCGACCAGTTCGTCAAATAGGCCGCAGCAGTCACCTCCGTCGGCCGGTCGATTTTCGGCGGGACGAGCGCGCTGACACCCTCTGCGCGTACGCAGCAGCTCATGTTGCCTCTCTTGTTGCGGTAGACGTCAGAGACGCGACTGCTGGAGGCCCACTTCCACACTTCGACGAACGACCGTCGCACGGGGTAGAAGGTGGACCACTTCTGGACCACGTTGCACCGCCCACTCGAGCAGGCTCAGGGAGATCCGGTTGAGGGACAAGAGCGCGATGGCGGTCGCGTTGTTCGAGCGCCACTTGGGACTGATGTACTCGCCGAGAAATGAATCCGTCACCTGGTGTGTAAGGTCAACGGGCATACCCTGGCTGATGCTCACACCAGGGAATTTTGTATTTTCTTTACTAATATATATATATATATATATATATATATATATATATATATATATATATCATCAGCCTGACTATGTCCACTGCAGGACAAAGGCCTCTCCCAAGTTCCGCCAGTTAACCCGGCTCTGTGCTTGCTGCTGCCATTTATACCCGCAAACTTCTTAATCTCATCTGCCCACCTAACCTTCTGTCTCCCCCTAACCCGCTTCCCTTCTCTGGGAATCCAGTTAGTTACCCTTAATGACCAGCGGTTATCCTGTCTACGCGCTACATGCCCGGCCCATGTCCATTTCCTCTTCTTTATTTCAACTATGATATGCTTAACCCCCGTTTGTCCCCTAATCCACTCTGCTCTCTTCTTGTCTCTTAAGGTTACACCTACCATTTTTTTTTCCATTGCTCGCTGCGTCGTCCTCAATTTAAGCTGAACCCTCTTTGTAAGTCTCCAGGTTTCTGCTCTGTAGCTAAGTACCGGCAAGATACAGCTGTTATATACCTTCCTCTTGAGGGATAGTGGCAATCTACCTGTCATAATTTGAGAGTGCTTGCCGAATGTGCTCCACCCCATTCTTATTCTTCTAGTTACTTAGATCTCGTGGTTAGGCTTTGCGGTTATTACCTGCCTTAAGTAGACATAGTCTTTTACAACTTCAAGTGCCATATTACCTATCTCGAAGCGCTGCTCCTTTCCGAGGTTGTTGTACATTACTTTCGTTTTCTGCAGATTAATTTTAAGACCCACCTTTCTGCTCTCCTTGTCTAACTCCGTAATCATGAGTTGCAATTCGTCCCCTGAGTTACTCAGCAATCCAATGTCATCGGCGAAGCGCAGGTTACTAAGGTATTCTCCATTAACTCTCATCCCTAACTGTTCCCATTCTAGGCTTCTGAAAACCTCCTGTAAGCACGCGGTAAATAGCATTGGGGAAATTGTGTCCCCCTGCCTTACACCCTTCTTGATTGGTATTCTGTTGCTTTCTTTATGAAGCACTATGGTAGCAGTTGATCCCCTGTAGATTCCTTCCAGAATGTTTATATATACTTCATCTACGCCCTGATTCCGCAGTGTCTGCATGATGGCTGATATTTCTACTGAATCAAACGCCTTCTCGTAATGTATGAAGGCTATGTATAGTGGTTGGTTATACTCTGAGAATTTCTCCATTACCTGATTGATAGTATGAATGTGGTCAATGTTGAGTAGCCTGTTCGAAATCCTGCTTGTTCCTTTGGCTGATTGAATTCTAATGTTTTCTTAACTCTGTTAGCAATTACCTTTGTAAATAGCTTGTATACTACAGAGAGCACTATATATATATATATATATATATATATATATATATATATATATATATATATATATATATATTCCATAAAAGACAGCCATTTTTAAAGCAATAATGTTAGAAGAAGTGGACGATGGAATAACCATTAAAGACGCGTATACAGACACTGCACCTTTAGATGCGAACTAAAAATTCACAATCGCATAAAGGTATCTTATGTTCACGTCAAGCATACGCAATACATATCTACATACACCAACTTTTCAAACTCCATGCTCTTCCAAACACGTGAAAAGTGTGCTCAGTGCATGCCCCCACCCACACTTCTGCAACTCCTTCCGCCTACGCTACCATCAACATTCCGGCCCTACAGCTTCGCCCACTCATCAGCATTTTCTCCTGGGAGACGCCGTCATTTTTGCTCACCCTGTTGATAATAATGCGCGACTCCCAGTAGGTGTTGCTGAACTGGTCTCTTGGCAGCGACAAGAAGCCGTACGACGTGCCGGAAAACGAAATCGAAAGGTCGAGGCAGGAACGCTTGTGTGCCTCGAGGGCCACGGTCCTGTTTTCGTACATCAACTCGATGGCAGGAGCGTAGGCGAACATAAGGCTCGTCTGCAGCGCGTACCAGCTGACCATCAGTGAGGCGAGAGACCGATCCCAGTACCTTGTCATACCCGTTTCAATTTTCTGGAATATGGTACATAGATATGCAGACAAGGTATACTAACCATGCACGGTTATAACCTGAAACGAAATCTTAGCTCCACCAATAACTTGGCTCATAAAAAGTGTCCAACGATTTCGAGTACTTCGTGCTTAACTATAGGGAAGCAATCCCCTCTAACTGACCCAGAGTATCTGTGATCTCTAATGGGAGAGCCACGTGCAGCTATCCCGGACATTATCGAGGTCAATAATTATCTAACAAAGGCATTGTCTTAAAGTCTTTAGAAAAAGTGTTTAACAATTTAGAGTACTTGACACTCTACTATGGGGAAGCATGACAACCGTCCCAGATGCTACATAGGATTTGGGATGGCTATCATGCCCCTCAATCCAATCCAACGAGGAGCACGACAGAAATCTCGCTGTATTTGTGCCATGAAACACTTCACGACTGCTTCGCATAGTTGACTTCGCTAAACTGACTCACGCTTATGCCGCTGGTTTAACGGGGCTGTCTACCGCTAGGAAATATTTCACTAACTTGGGCGAAAACTAGAATATTGTTCATCACTACGTCGGCAACGAGCATGCTTTTCTTTCATCGAAAGTGAATTATAATTTTAATCTGATGTGAAAACTCAACAAAGAATGACCACTAGCGTCACCCAGCACTTGAAGTTTCATTTTACTCAATTTAGGCACCTTTAGGTTGCGCCAGAGAGTAATTCTGTTATTTCGCTGACGCGTTCAAAGAAGCGCCTGGTTCAACCAAACGCATTGCTTATGGCAGTAAAATTAAACCCTTAACACATAATATGCATAGTTCTTTTTGTCGAAAGCCTATAAAATACAAACGTTTCGAATTAGAACTTGCAGTAAGACTGTCTTTCACAGGTGAAGGGCAGGCACGCTTCAGTTATGTGCATGAAGCTAATATTTTGTAGATGTGAAGAAGCTTTTGGTTGAGGCTGTGTCCGTCCTTCAGCGACCGTCCACTCTCCTCCCACTGCGCATGCGCCAGCTCTCCAGTCTCTCTTCGCGTGAGCACACAATGAGTTGGACTGCCTCCGCTTCATTTCTTCTCTCTCGTTTATATATCTCCGCCACCACTGTGCGCCCGCCTATATATATATATATATATATATATATATATATTGTTACGCCTGAAGTAGGGGTACGGGGGTTTATTGAACGGAAGCTGGGATGGCGAGGCCGCACCGGATAAAACTGCCGAGAGATCTTCTTCTTCCCAAGTCCACACTTCTATTCCCTCTTATCAATCCGGCACATACACGTCGTAATATTTCCCCCTTCGCAGACGAAGCGCACCGCGCGTTTCATGCATCGTCCCGCAGTCTAAAAGCTTTGAGGCGAGCCACATGGGTAACCTCGGTCTTGGTTGATCGTCTCCCACTAGCTGTCAGTCGTGCTATTTTATAATCTACTGCACTGAGGCGCTCAAGGACAACGAATGGGCCAGTGTAGTGGGCGAGAAGTTTTGTGGACAAGCCACGCTTGCGGATAGGCTTCCACACCATTACAAGGTCTCCCGGTTCATATGTGACGTGGCGGTGCTTGCTGTCGTAGCGGAGCTTTGAGCGGTCTTGCGATGCTATAGTACGCAGACGGGCAAGACGCCGAGTTTCTTCTGCAAGGCATAGTGTTTCAGCTAATGAAGGATCGTCATTGTCATAAAACGAAAAGATAGTGTCCAGGGTATAACGAGGGGGTCGAACGTAAAGAAGGAAGAAAGGGCTGTGGCCGGTGGTTTCGTGTTGGGCAGTGTTGAAGGCATACGTGATGAACGGTAAGACGTCGTCCCAGTTCTTGTGATTGGACGCCACGTACATTGAAAGCATATTCACCAGTGTCCGGTTCGTTCGTTCAGTAAGGCCATTCGTCTGTGGATGGTAAGGTGTCGAATGACGAAGTTCCGAGCCACACATACGGAGTAGTTCCTCAACAACGTCTGCCGTAAACTGACGGCCGCGGTCGCTTATTATGACGCGAGGAGGTCCGTGGCGCAGTATGATAGAGTGCAGGAGAAAGGAGGATACTTCGCCAGCAGTCGCAGATGGCAGGGCGGCCGTCTCGCAGTAGCGGGTCAGGTAATCGGCGCACACTACAATCCAACGGTTGCCTTTTGCCGAGCGTGGAAAAGGGCCCACGAGGTCAATGCCAACTTGCTCAAAGGGAGTGCTGGGAGGCGTCACAGGCTGTAGAAGTCCAGCCGGAGCAGTCGTGACTGATTTGTGCGTCTGGCATTGAGTGCAACTGGCCACGTACTGCTCAACTGACTGGCGCATGCGTGGCCAGTAAAATCGCTCCTGTGTACGAAGGAGTGTTCGCGTCATTCCCAGGTGACCCGAAGTTGCGTCGTCGTGCATGGCGCGCAGAATGGAGGAACGGAGTGTGTGCGGCACCACCAACAAGAAGCGGGAACCCGTGGCCGAGAAGGTCCTCTTGTAAAGTAATCCTTCACGAACGCAAAAGCGTCCGGCCAAAGTGGACGCTCGTGCTTCAGCAAATAATGGCTCCAAGCTGACATCCTTCCGCTGTTCATTTTCAAAGGTGGTCTTGTCCGGGAATACTGGAGTCACTGACGCAATTAGGTGATCGAAATTGTCGGCATCGCAAAGTGTTGTAGTAAGCGGCATCCGCGAAAGGCAGTCAGCGTCAGCGTGCTTCCTGCCACTCTTGTATGACACCGTGAAGTCATACTCTTGCAAGCGGAGGGCCCAGCGTGCCAGGCGGCCAGATGGGTCTCGGAGGCTTACAAGCCAGCACAAGGAATGATGGTCTGTGACCACTTGGAAGGGACGACCGTACAGGTATGAACGGAATCGCTGTACAGCGAAGACGAGTGCCAAACATTCTTGCTCAGTCACTGTGTAATTCCGTTCTGGTTTACTTAAAGTTCTGCTGGCATACGCAATGACATGTTCCTTTCCACTGTGTCGTTGTACTAGAACTGCACCTATGCCAATGCCACTGGCGTCAGTATGAACTTCGGTCGGCGCCGAAGGGTCGAAGTGCCGGAGAATGGGCTGCGATGTGAGTAAGAACTTGAGTTGGTTGAAAGACGTCTCACAGTCATGTGTCCATTCAAAGCTAGTACCTTGACGTAGCAGACTGGTCAAGGGGAAGGCAACGTCGGCGAATGCGGGAATAAATCGGCGAAAGTACGAGCACAGGCCTAGGAAGCTGCGAAGCTCTTTCGTTGAGCGAGGTGGTTTGCACGCTTTCACAGCTGCTGTCTTGCTCGGGTCAGGCCTGATCCCATCTTTGTTCACAAGGTGCCCAAGTACTAAGGTTTGTCGCTCGCCGAAATGACACTTCTTCGAATTAAGAACAAGGCCAGCGTTTCTAATGCATTCCAGAACAATGTCCACGCGTTCGTTGTGCTCACGAAATGTGCGCCCAAAGATCACGATGTCATCTAGGTAGCACATACAGACGTTCCATTTTAGGCCACGCAGAATGGTATCCATGAACCTTTCGAATGTGGCAGGAGCATTACATAATCCAAACGGCATCACGTTAAATTCATAAAGTCCGTCTGGAGTTATGAAAGCAGTCTTTTCCTTGTCCGCTGGATGCATGGGAATCTGCCAGTAGCCTGAACGTAAATCGATAGACGAGAAGTATGACGCCGAATGGAGACAGTCCAAGGCGTCATCAATTCGTGGAAGAGGATAAACATCTTTCTTCGTGATGGAGTTCAAACGGCGATAGTCGACACAAAATCTCCAGGTACCGTCTTTCTTTTTCACAAGGATCACAGGAGCTGCCCAAGGGCTCGATGATTCTTGAATGATGCCCTTCTGGAGCATTTCACGCACTTGATTGTCTATTATCTTGCGCTCGGACGGCGATACTCGGTACGGTTTTTGTCGGATTGGCTGTGCTGTTTCTGTATTTATCCTATGGCGTATACGAAATGGAGGAATGGAAGGCGTATGGTCACTCTGGGAGAAATCAAAAACTTGCAAGTACTTTAACAAAACGTCCACAAGCATTCTGCGCTTGTCGGCAGTCAGCGCCTTATCAACCATAGTAAAACTTTCGAACTGTCTGAGCAGGCGGTCACTTGTTCATCCCGTCGAACGTCACTGAGGACAGCTACTGTTGTTGGCGAGTATTCTTTAAACGACGCTAGTTTAAGTCCTCCTGGTAGCAGCACCGGTTCGTTTGAATAATTCGTTGTCCAAAGGTCTGAACGACCTTCACTCACTGAAACTATGCTGTGGGGTACCAACGTGTTCTTCTTTATACAACTTAGATGGAAAGGCTCCACTAGCGCATCGAAACTGGTCTTATTGTCGTTAATATGCGAAGAAGCTACTGGAACGCGCACAGCACAGAAGGCCGGGATAACGGTATCTTCATAGACTCGGAGCGCACCGCTTTCCGTACCCGAATTCTCGATAAGTCCATGAGGAACAGCGTCACTTATGATAACTTCGCCATTTCGACAGTCTACAGTGGCTCCGCACATTCGCAAGAAATCTATGCCTAGAATGATGTCATGAGTGCTCCGCGAAAGAACCGTGAATTCTGTCACAAACACTTGATCACTCAGTAACACTGCCGCGGTACAAACACCAATCGGACACAACGAGTTGCCGCCCACGCCACAGAACGTTATCGCTTTCTCCAACAAAAAGGTCACCTTTCTTCCCAAACGAGCTTTGAACGCAGCACTCATGATCGACACGGTGGCTCCAGTGTCCACCAAAGCCATCGTATGTACACCATCAACAAAAACTTGCACTTTGTTTTTAAACATAAGCACCGGTGGAGGTATCTCTTCTTGCAGCGAATCACCAGCGACCTCACCCCCAGCGGCCGCGCTGCCTAGTTTTCCGGAGGCGGCGAAGGGTAGCGGCGCCTAGGAGACGGCGACCGATTGGAGCGAGGGGCTGGCGGGGGTGTCAGACTGCGGTCAGAGGCTGGAGAACGGTTTCGCAGCGGCCTTGGTGTCTCGTAAGATGCGCTTCCAGGGAACGTTGGTGCTTGTGCAAAGTCGGACAGGTGGGATCTCGGTGGGCAGTCGTACCTCGGCGGCTGCCGGTAGTTACAGTACCTGGCAATGTGGCCTTCGACGCCACAGTTGTAGCAATGGGTAGGGGTCGCTCGCCGAAACCACTGCTGAGAGCGCTGGGCTGTGTAGGGTCGCCTAACCGAACGGGGTGGAGCAGATTGCTGAACGGGAGTTGCGCGCCTCTGTGGGGCGGGGCCGGGACGAAGACGTTGGTCATACCGCTGGTCAGACGCGAATGAGTCTCGGCGTGGCCACGAAGCCCTAGCTTCGCGAACGTCTGTCACACATACTGATGTGGCAGAGGAGCGAACGGGGCCGGGTAGTAGGATGAACAGGTAGGCGTATGACGGATGGTGTCGTGGAACAGTGTGTCTTGTCGCTGTAGTTCTTCCCGCACTATTGTCCGGATAGTAGCGGCAAGGTCGGCGGGCGGGCTCACGTCGACGCTGGCGACCGTTGTTACATTTGCCAGCCTACCAAATTTCGGGGCAATACGACGGGTCTTTAGCTTCTCAAAAGTACGGCAGTGGCGTTGGACGGCGGAGACGGAAGTGAGGTCTTCCCTGCCTATCAAAAAGTTGTAGACGTCCTCTGCTATACCCTTCAGAAGGTGGCCGACCATGTCCTCTTCAGTCATGTACGGGTCTATGATCTTGCAGAGCATCAGGGACCTCCTCTATGTAGGTGGTACACGTTTCTCCAGGAGTCTGAGCTCTTTGAGCCAACGTGCGCTCCGCGCTCTTCTTTTTTGAATCAGAGTCGCCGAAGCATTTCTTGAGCTCTTCAGTGAAACGATCCCACGTTGTTAAGGAATCTTCGTGGTTTTCGTACCACATCAGAGCTGTTTCCGTGAGAAACAGCGCGACATTTCCCAGTTGGTCGGTTGGCATCCCAGCAGTTGTACCGGCTCCACCCTTTTGTACTGTGTCAGCCACGCATCCACATCTTCTCCTGCTCTTCCCGCGAACGGGCGGGGTTCCATATAGTGATATCGAGGTGCAGCTGGCACTGACCTTTGTGTGGTTGAGAAGGCGTGACCTTCGCTCTCGGGCCATGGCAGTTGGTGTCGGTGGCAGACCGGCAATACGACGGCTCCGGCGAAGTTCGAACAGCTGTGGCCTCCGTGGTTCGTCGACGTATACTGTACCCAGCACCTTCCACCACTCTGTTACGCCTGAAGTAGGGGTACGGGGGTTATTGAACGGAAGCTGGGATGGCGAGGCCGCACGGATAAAACTGCCGAGAGATCTTCTTCTTCCCAAGTCCACACTTCTATTCCCTCTTATCAATCCGGCACATACACGTCGTAATAATATATATATTATATATATATATATATATATATATATATATATATATAATATATATAGATTATATATAGATATATATATATATATATATATTATGACGTCTGGGTTGAGACAGCATTTATTCAGCCCAAGGCTCGCAGCGAACGGGCAGAGTGAGACCGAGCGCGCACACACCCGATGATGATTGTGAAGATGAAGACCCCAGTGAAGTTGAGGACAGGGACCCAGACGGATAATCATGATTAGGATAATACATATATGAGAATAAGAGCATAACGAATGTCCACACGAATTTCCCCTACATTGAACTTGGCCGTAGCAAGTCAATGTGACAGAGAAACGTCACCTGAAAGGCTTCATGCGAGACACGTGCACGATCTCTGTGGAGCGGTGACGGCGGTCTGTTGGGATGACAAGTGGATTCACACGATAATTAGCAGGCGAAGTCTGTTCGATAAGTTTGTAAGGCCCAATGAAGCGTGGCTGAAATCACACAGACCAGGTGTACGAATGGGTGTGAACAGGAACACCTCGTCACCAGGTCGGAAGAATATAAGGCGATGGGATGCGTCATAAATGACTTTTCGATCTTGCTGTCGCGCTTCCGTGTTTATGCGAGCACGATCGCGACACCGGGCTAGTCTTGAAATGTATTCCTCGGTGGAAGACGGAAACGAGTTGACGTCACTGTTGAAAAAGGAACTTCGCGAAAGAACGTATGGGAACGTCCTAAGCGAGGTAGAACAGCAATAACCAGTGGTGCTGACGTCCGTGTTGAAGGCAGAGGTGATGAATGGTAAAGAGTGTTCCTGTTTTTGTGATCTGGACTGACGTAGACGGCTATCATATCAGCAAGGGTACAGTGAAACCTCTCGGTGAGACCATTGGTCTGAGGGCGGTAGCTTGAAGCTGTCTTGTGTGTTATTCTAGAGGCGCGCAATACTTCATTTAACACTTCTGACAGGAAAAACGCTTCCATGGTCACTCAGCAATATACTACTGAGGCCATAGCGCAGAATTATGGCGTGCAGAACGAAGTCGGCTGTTTCCGAAGCAGAGGCAGTATGAAGACACAGACTTTGTCTCCGCCGTAGCGTGCCAAGTGGTCTACGGTGGTCACTATCCATCATTTGACAGTAGACGTGACAGGAAGACGGCCGCAAAGGTCAATACCTACAACCTCAAATGGCGTTGTAATCGGCTGCAGAGGCCGGCCGGTGCAGTTGTCTGGATTTACGACGCTGGCACGGGACACAGGTAACCGACGTAGCGCGCGATGCTAGTAGAAATTGCCAGGCCAGTAGAAGCGACTTTCGAATGCGGTCGTGAGTTTTTTGAATACCAAGATGTCCGGCAGTCACGTCGTCGTGGAAGGCTTTAAACACGTCAAGTTGAAGAGTGTGGTAACACGGGGGCCCAGCGTTGACCATCAGGGTGTAGATGTGACGGTACAGGACTCCATTCTCCAGCTTAAATCGCAAGAGTTGACGACGCTGCCTGCCACGCGTTAGGTGGATGGGAAGCCTCTGGGAGCTGGTCCATAATACGTCTACAGTACGGATCAGACACTGGCAGGAGTTAAATGTGCGCTGTCGTCTGAGAATAGCTAGTCTATTGAGGCGAGTGCGGACGCTGCAGTAGAAGTGATGGCCGAACTTTGACCGATGCTGAGCGGGGTATTTGGTAGCGGGCAGCGCGAAAGGGCGTCGGCGTCTTGGTGTTTTCTAAATGACTTGTAAATGATATCGAAGTCTAACTCCTGTAAACGTAGAATCCACCGACCCAAGCGTCCAGACAAGTTGTTCAGTGTGGAAAGCCAGCATAGGGCGTGGTGGTCCGTAACAATCGTGAAATGGTGGTCGTGGAAACAGGGACGGAACTTTTGCAATGACCAGATCACAGCCAAGCACTCTTGCTAAGTTATGGTATAGTTGTTCTCGTTCGCGGTGGTACTCTAGTGGCATATGCAACTAGTCTCTCTCGTGAAGAGATGTCACGTTGGAGTACTATGGCACCTATACCGCAGCCGCTAGCGTCCGTATGTAGGATGGTCGATGCGGCCTCATCAAAGTGGCGGAGTACAGGTTCGGACGTGAGGGCACACTTAAAAGGTCCAATGCCACTTGACATTCTTCCAACCACAAAAGGGCACGTCGGAAGTAAGAAGCTGGTGCAGTGGAGCCGCTATTGATGCGAAGTTCTTCATAAAACAGTGAAAATAGGAGCGGGCACCACGAAAACTTCGCAACTCCTTCGGCCTTTCGGGGCGCGGAAAGCAAAGCACCGCTGCAATTTTGTCCGGATCCGCCGAATTCCATCTTTGGTCACGACGTGGCCCAAAATCTTGATAGCTTTTGTGGCGAAACGGCATTTTTTATTGTTGATTTTGTTGAGTTGGAGACCAGCGGCGGCAAGGCACGTCAGAACGTCATACGAACGTTGCAGCTGCTGAGGAAACGTTGACGAAAAAAATTACGATGTTGTTGAAGTAGCAGAGGCAGGTCTTCCATTTGAGGCCACGCAGCACGGTACCGATCATGCACTCAAATGTAGTGGGCACGTTTCACAGGCCGAGAGGCATAACTTTGAATTCGTACAGCCCATTGGGGATTGCGAATGCCATTTTCTCTTATCCTCTTCGTGCATAGGAATTTTCCAGTATCCGAAACTCAGGTCGAATCTGGAAAAGTATTTCGCGCCTTGTAGAGAATCAAGGGTGTCGTCAATGCGAGGCATTGGGTACAGATTCTGCGAGTGATCTTGTTGAGCGCCCTGTAATCGACGCAAAAGCGCACGGAGCCATCCTTCTTACAAACCAGAACCACTGGTGACAACCAAGGGCTAAATAAAGGGCGTTTACCTCTCGTTTGAGCATGTCAGCTACGTTTTCTTCGATAATTTTTCTCTCAGCAGGAGACACGCGGTAGGCCGGTGGCGTACAACAGACGTTCCGACTGTGGGATTCAATGCGTTGTAGTAGTAGTGCGGTCCACGTCGAGGAGTAAACATCGAAGGAACTTGCGTGTTTCTTTAACAAAGCAAGCAGCTGTTGCCTCTGTGAAGGTGCACGTCAAGTCGTCACTAATGGCTGCAGTAAGGCGGAAGAAGAAGCAGGCTCACCACTAAGCTGTCGTTGGAGAAGACGGCATGAAGTGACACGACGCACGCAGGCTCGGGATCCGTCACGCAGGCCACCGTGGTATTCTGAGGAAGTAGAATTTTTTCGTATGTTGTATTCACGGCGGTGACAAATGCGGAACCATTGAGAAAACGAACTACACCGGAAGCGATAATGATGCCTTTACCGACGCAACTAAATGAAGGCGAGACCAAGACGTCGCCATGGTCGATGTCTTTGGAGGTAATAGTTACAATTCGCTCTTGACCTGGTGGTAATTCGGTATCTTTCGC